>PVIJ01018426.1:0-26379 GCA_004024925.1 Scalopus aquaticus | reverse complement strand
CTTGAAAACCCTCCCTGAGCACTGAAGTCTCCAAAAAGTGCTAGATCTTCACATCCTTGTAATCAAACTGCAGGCCCCTACCCCTCTGCAGAGCCAAAAATAGAACAAAGAAATTACATTTGGGCAAGAAATAGACGCGATGCCCTAAAATATCTCAAGATGTAGGTCTACCACGCCTGTCTCATGTAATCCTGCAAGGAGACGCTTCTCTGCAAGATGGAGAAATAAGCTGAAACAATCTCTATTCTGAAGAAAACCAGCACTGCCATGTCACTGCTTTGCCGTTATCTTCAAATGTTGAGTAGATGTGCCAAGAGGCCACAACTGGGGTGTCCACCCACTGGTGGCCCAGCCCGCAGGTGAGGCTGCGAAACCTGACTCTCCTCTTCGGATGGGACCGAAACAGATGACGCAGGGGCTGCGTGCGTGACGGCATCCCCACCATGTCAGTCTGCGCCAGCACCATCGGTAGCCCCTCGCAGTGCTTATTCGGCGATACGTGACTCGATGATCATTAACAGCCTTTCCGTGCATGCAGGTCTGACAGCTGTCAACCCTCCAGGACCGCCAAGGCAACAGGAAAACAGGTGGACCCAGACGTCTAATCAAACCTGTGGCTGACGAGGGCACCGCAGGCCTGGGCACAGAGGGCCCGCAGGCCACATCCAAGTGCTGATGGGCCACGGAAAGGCCGGCTCCATGCAGACAGCCCAGCTGCCCCGGTGAGCAGGGCCCGGAGCCTCCCCCCACCCCGACAGCAATGACAGCGACTCCCGGGCCGCCCAGCCTCGCTGGGGTCCTAACTCCTCGTGGGGGTCCTTGATGGCTATTCTGGACGCCGCCAACACATTGCTGAAACAACCAAGCGCCCCAGAGCAAGGAGCAGACCGAGAGGACGGGGGCACAGGCACACCAGACACCCCTCGGAGCTCAAGGCGTCTTCCCGCAACAGCCCATCTGCTAATTTCCATGCTCTCGAGTGACATTCACGATTATTAATTACAGGAAGGCACCGGGAGTCGCCTTAACATACAGATTTTATTTCCCTTGCTCTTAAATAGTAACCTTTAATAGAACACTTCCACAGCTGCTTTCTAAACAATGGGTGAATAAAAATGTATTTCTAAAATAAAATGGGCTTAGCTGTGCGCCCCTGGACTCCCTCACGTGCGCAGAATTCACTGGCTGAAACCGAAGATGGGCGCTGAGCACTGACGTAGCCAAGGCGATAAGAGCAAATAAAGTAAGGAAACCCAGCGCCACCAAAAACAAACACACGAAAAGCCCTCCTCTGCCTCATTTTCTTCTTTCTTTCCAGAGACAGACCTATTTCCCCTCATGCAGCCTAGAGATGGCAAACCCTGGATTCAGGAGAACGGGGGCCTGGTAGGAGAGACCTGAGAATTACTGGCAAGATGAGCTCAAGAACTGCCCTGAGGCTCACAGGTGAGGACACAGAAGCCAAGGGCGGCACAAGAAGAGAAGCACCTGCCCAAGAAGAGGAGCACCTGCCCACCAGCTGGGCACTGGGGGCCCGGGGCTCAGAGAAGGTGGGGACCCCAACGGTATTCCTCTCTGCTGAAATGACCTGAGATGAAAATTTGGACTGTTTATATTCCCCACCCCATGGCTGAATAATTGAACCAGTGACTTGAGGATCACATTTCTATGATTTCTGCTCGCTAGAGGAATTCTGCATGGCAAGGAGGAGGGCATGTGTCAAGGTGAGTAAGAAAGCTGTCTGCGAATCTCTAGCAAGGGTTTGCTCCGAAGTAACAAGGGCTGGAGCACACGGAAATGCAACAAACTAGCAGCTACGCACCTGGTCCGTCCACAGGATGGCTCTGCTCAGCCACCAGAGGGCACAAGGGGGGACACAAACGAAGGGGATCAATGTCATGTGCCTGCCCCTCAGAACAAGGTTTCTCTGGTCACCTCCACACATGTCCACCAATGCCCAGCACCTGCTCTCCTGGCCAGTGACCACTAAGAAATGTAAACACACATCCACATAAAAACCAGCAGAGGATCGCTTGTGGGAAACTTATATGTGATATTAGACAAAACGGGAAAAAAAGAGTCACCGATAAAGAGCTAAATCATGGACAATTTGGGCGGATCTCGGGCACTGTGCTGAGTCAAAAAGACAGTTCCCAAAGGCTGCACATGGCACAACCCACCCACAGACTGGACAAAGCAAAGCTGCGGGGGCAGAGTGGCCCGTGGTTGTGCGCGCAGGCGGGCAGAGGAGGAGCTCCCCCAGCAAAGGGCACAAGGCACGTCAGTGGGGGAATGCCCCAAATCTCACCGTGGAGAGGCCCTGGGATGGTGTGTGTTTGTCAACATGTATCGAACTCTCCATCTAAAACAAAGCTCTAACCCTAACTCGACACAGCTGCTTCACCAAGCAAACAATCACCGGGACATTCGACTTAAGAACCAGACTTCAAACTGCAGCCGAAGCACTAAAAAAACTCTTTAAAATGCAGAGGTACATCAGTTACGCGAGGCCACAGTGGACACTTAATAAAAGAAAAAATTTTTGGTCTGACTTGTGAGTAAGAAAGGGCATCATTTTTTAAAAGGATGAAGTGGTGTCTTGGAACTTCCCATCTCTGTCATTTGTGATAAATCCGGAGAGTCCAGGAAAAGAAACCCTGGGTCTGGGGACAGCCAGGAAGGAAGGGGACAGCACGACCCCACCCTGCCCAAGCCCAGGTGCCCCTCCCCTCACACCACCCTCCCCTCTACAGCACAAGGACAGAATTGGAAACATAAACGACAAATTTTAGAGTAAGATGTTGAAGTCTAGGCTCTCAGCTGCTGGATGAAAAGACAACCCAAAGCAAGCGGGAAGCTAAAGTCTCTAGTGAAACAAAGGACAGAGTTTCTGTATGATTATTAGAAAATTGAATGGCAACAAAATCAAAGCCAAAGACAAATGCAGGGTCCTCCCTGTGGCTTAGGGGTCGAGTCTCAGCACTGTCACCGCTGCGGCCTGAGTTCAATCCCCGGCCAGGGAGCTTCCTACAGGGCGCAGCAGACCCCTCCTGTCTCCCCGCTGCTCCCCTCAGCAGCACATTTCAGTTGATCCATCTGTTCTTCTCCCCACTCTGTCTCTGGGGAGTCCTCTCACCACCCCACATCTCTGGCCTGTACTCCAGCTCTTGTAAGCAAAATTAATAAATATTTTTTAAAAGACAAGCGCAAAAGCAGCAGAGACACTGGCAGCACGTATCCAAAGAAACGCTAATGTGTTCTAGTGTAAAAATTACAGAAATTTGAGAAGAAAAACAACTCAATACAAAAAATGAAAACAAGAAAAAAGGAGGGTAATAAAAATGGGGGGAAACCATTCATTATTAATAAAGAAATCAGAGCCTTGTAGAAAGTTTATCTACCATGGAGCATGGAGCTGACATTTTCAGAGACAGCGCCCCTGGTGGCAGAGATGGGGTGCGCAGTCTCTGCGGCGGTGCGCAGCTGGGGGCTAGAGATCCTTGGGGGCCTCCGGGACCACGGAACCACCCACGACAGCCCCTCTAACCGCAGCCCTAGTAATGAAAGTCAAAATACTAGAATATGTCTTCCTGCCTCTAAGGAGCAAAAAGTTTATAAAGAGGGGCCTCCCTGGTGGCGCAGCGGTTGAGCGCGGCGCTGTGGAGCTGTCGGCAGCGTCGACGCGAGTTTGACGCCCGGCTGGGGAGAATCCCACATGGCGCGGCAGACCCCTCCTACCTCGCCCGCTGCTCCCCTCAGCAGTGTATTTCTGATCTGCCTGTTCTGCTCCCCACTGTCTCTGGTGAGCCCTCTCGCTGCCCCATGCCTCTGGCCTGTACCCCAGCTTGTATGCATAAATAAATAAATCTTTAAAAAAAAGTTTATAAAGAAACAGTTGAATAAATGCTAGGGAATATCGCTCTGTTGTCAAAAACAGGATACTGCGGCTCGTTATCCCCCAGAAAACGCGCCCCGCTGCTCGGGGAGCTGAGCGCACATCTGGGTCGCGGGGGCCTGCAAAGTGCCAGGCCGAGCTCTGGGGAGGAGACTGGGAGAGAAAGGGCCAGCGACTTCGAGGACCGTCCCCAGGCAGAGCAGAGGTGGGCGCCCCGCGAGGGTGAGGGCCTTGGGGGACCCATCATGGGCTGTGCCGCGTCGACGCAGCTGAGCCGAGGTGGGCACAGTGGGCGGGCAACGGGCAGTCTGCGGAGTGGGCGAGGGGACGGGCGGGGTGCGTGCCTGGGCGCTGCGGGGGAGGGCTGGCCGTGGAGAGCGAGAGGCGGAGACGCCCAGGAAGGGCCGTGAGCTGCGGGCCTCTGAGCCCCCGAGGGCGGTCTACCCGGCCACACATGTTAAGGGACGGAAATGGCGCAGCGGAGGGGAGACTGCTGGTGCAGGGGAGGAAGGGGGCGCGAAACTCGGGGCACACGCTGGGGGCGCAAGGAGGCCAGGAGGGGGGCGAGGAGGAACCCAGACTCTGCGCCTCGCAGCTTGAGGGCCGGGAAGATGCAGGAGCTGGATCTGCTCCCCGACTCTCTCGGGGGGTGGGGAGACAGGGAGGCGAGGGGCTGCGGGGAGCGGCAGAGAGCCAGGGCGCGCGAGGGAAGTGGCTGGTTTCTCCCACACCTCAGTGGCCGCCCAGCTGGCCCGGCCAAGGGCAGATGCCGGGGAAGGAGGGCTCAACCCCGGGTTAGGCTTTTGTGCTTGAGGGTAAGGGCGGGAGGGTGAAGGAGGAAGGCAGGACAAAGGCAGGAGGCTTGTCAGGGGCAGGGGCTCTGGGTTGGGCCAGGAGCTAGGGGGCGTGAGCATGGGGTGGGGGTGGGGCGTCTGAAGGGCTGGCGGGGGCTGGCTTTAAACACACGAGCAGCGCGCGTGATGGGGGGTGGGAAAGCGCCTTAGTGCATTTGTGAGACTGGGTTCCTGAAGAAGCAAAGGTGACCTTGGTATTGCAGCACAATGTGCTTATCATGTAAAACAGCAGGTTTGCTGGCATAATTCGTCCTTAGTTGCTGCAAATGAATGAGTCGTTCTGAGAAGATTCATTTGAATAGGTTTAACCTTCTTCCGATTGCAAACAGACTGCCCAACCCTACGGGTTAGAGAATAGGTGGGGGCAGCAGCAGCCAGCTGGGGCTGCGGCGTGATGGAACCCCAAAGCGCACGGTGGAATGTGTTTTCTTTGCCCGTGTGTTTATTAGAAGAGCGCCACTTCAGAATGCTTAGTCTCTGGGCTTGTCTTATGCCACGCTGCACTGAGACTCTGCCAGCTTCACATGCGTGCTGGGGAGTGTGTGTGCGTGCACACACACACACACACACACACACACACACACACAGGTGTTCCCTGCTAAAAGCCCAAGTCTGCCCTTCACCACAATGTTGCTCCTTTTTCTTGATTCTTCCAGCCCCCTCTCCCTGTCCCTTCTAGGAACCACTAGTTGTTCTTAAAGTCAAGAAGTTTATTTTCGTTTTATTTAGTTTAGCTGTTTGTTTTCCTATACACCATATGAGTTAAATCACTGGGTGTTTTTCTTTCTCTGTCTGACTTACTTCACTAAGCAATTCATCCATGTTGTTACAAATTGTAGGCTTTCACCTTTTTCGCGACTGAGTAGTATTCCACAGGGGAATTTAATAGGGCAGAGCTCAAGTTTCTGTTCCAGTTTGTTAAGAGTAAACAAAAGTGTGTTCCAGGGTGTCACGGGGCATTGGAAAGCCCAGAAGCCATCACTCCTCTGAGCTCAGTGCTCATGTCCACTCACTCTTCAGCTGATTTCAGGAATTTTGCATGTCACTCTCCTGATAGCACTCATATCTGTGCCAGGTGGGCCTGAGACCAGGGGCCACCAGCGCTTTGCGTGGGGCACATCTAAACTGCCCGCTCCATCAGCTCCCTCACCGTGGCTTTCAGCATTTGTCTCAGGGCACCTGCAAAACGAGGCCAATTCCTGTGCTGCGGATGAGGGCAGTGCCGCGGATCTAGACATTCTGCACCGTCTCTTCTGCTGCCTGAAGTTGTGTTTTCCGACTGTAAGTAAAGCCTGTGCAATACAGACGATTTTTGAAGTATAGGGTAATGTATAAAAGCAACTGATGCATATATGCGTAATTACATAATTACAATGAATTCTACAAATAATTGTGTATCACATAGTTATAACTGATATGTAACAATATATTGCTCTTGGGAAAGGTGGACTAGTATAAGTAGCAGAACTCTAGGGTCTAGAAGAGATCATAAATATAACTGCTCATTCCGCAAGTTGGAGATGCTGCTGCGAGAATCTGAGTCTCGGTCTCGCAGCGCAGCCTTGCTCCACGGCAGGTAGCGAGCATCTCCCACGTAGGAATCAGCACCCGGATTCCCAGCATCCCACCCAAGGCCCCCTCACTAGCACGGATGGGGTCCTGCTGTTGCACATTTTCAGAAGTTCTCACTCCCTCCCTGGACTTCAATCACTGCATGGCTGTCTGCCTCAGGGATGGATGCGGAATGGAGATAAGCAAGAGTCGGAATGAAAAACTGGGCTCAGGGGGAATGGGCTTCAAGCGGGAAGGGAAGCCGCGTGCAGACGTGGCCCACGAGCCTCGCCGGAGACAGCCCGGGGGGAAGCGACAGACCAGCACCAAGGACAAGCTGTGATGCTGACGCTGATCAATGAGCTCTCCGAGTCTGTGAGACCCGTCCTTGTCCCTGCTGGGCCCACTGGACACTACGAGCACTGAGGAGAGGCCAGCGGTGTGGTGGGATTCCAGCCCCTCTGGCAGGTGCTCCCGTCCGCCAGAGAAGTGGGCACCCCTCTTCCAGCTGACTTGCCACTTTGCAGCTATCACCACACAGAGTCAAAACCAGCTAACCAGTCAGTACTTGTCACTTTACTAAATTCACAGGCTCATTTCTCCAGGAAGCGGAACTCTGGGGCGGTCACCGCCCTGCCCTGCCTCGAGACCGCAGGAACTGCCTCGAATTCTCGCAATGAGCAGGACTCATTTCTTCTCTTCTTTATCCTTTTGGAAATTCCACACTCAAATAATTCTGCTGAAACAAGAATACCAAAAGGCAGGCAAGGCAACCACACTGGGGGGCCACCTGCTCCCCAAGTCGCCACACCCCCATGTGTGTGCTCCCATGACTTTGCCCAAGTTCATGGCTACCTCCCCCCAGCGGTGTTCTCGTCACCTGAGCGCCCAGGTCCCTGGCGGAAACGCCGCAGAAGGTTCAGGGATTTCTCTGCAGAGGCACAGAGTAGAAGTAATGACATTCTGCCGCCGCAGTCAAGCCTTGGAGCAGAACAAACGCCCGCCCGGAGTGCCGTTCTCTGCCTGGACCCCCAAAAGGGCCCCCCACATCTCAGGGCTCAAACAGCTCCAGGCTCAGATATGCTGCATGGCTGGTTCTATAAATTAACAAGCTAATTTTCAGACTTCCACAAATAACATCACTGAATTCTTTTTGGAGTAAGAATTTCCCTGCAAGCCAAAAGCACGCCTCTTTCGGGGGTGCAGAGGAGTAAGGCATGTTCATCTCCACGAATCCTGGGGCTCAGTCCCTCACCTCCACTCCCCACCACCGACGAGAGAAAGGTCATTACTTTCTCCTCTAGTTTCCAGTCTTTATCGCTGCCAAAGTCAAGACCCCTTCGAACCGAGCTGCTGATGAACGGTGCTGCTTATGTGAGCGTGCGGTGCCCTTGGCCGGTGCTCCCTCACTCCAAGAGGCCGCCACTCTCCACAAATGTCACCTGTCACTTTAAGGTGGCGCTGACACGAAGATACAGAAGTTGACAGAAGTGCTAGGGCAGAAGAAAGCTGTGACCCAGCAAGTCCTTTCGGCTTGGACCTGCCTCCCTCTCCCTGCTGCCTCCCAGAGAAGGTGGAGAACAGCTCTGACCTGGCTCTGAAAACCCAGAAAACCCAGCTCAACAAACACCCAGCACTGAGGAAACCACGCTGGCCCCAGGGCCTGAGCACTGCAAGGTTACTGCTGCAAGGACAGAAGTTTCCAGTCAAGGGTGCTCCGGCAGTATCGGCACCGTAAGCCCCAAGCTGAGGCCGAAGCAATAAGGCTCAACAGCAGACGCCCGCACGCCCTCAGCCTGGCACTGTTGCACCGTTTCTGTGCAAACGATTAACAGGCGCTGACACCCAGCAGCAGCCCTCTTGAGCCCTCCCTGGGGTCACTCTCTTTTCATCACTGCTCAGGAGCTTTCTCATCAGAAGCCAAAGTTTCCAAGCTGCCGGTCTATCAGCAGGTGACCCCACTGGAATTATTTCAGAGCCTGCAGTGAGCGCGGCATCCATCTAACCTGAAAGCATCTCCAGTAGCCTCTGCCGCTCCTCCAAGGGGAAAGCGGAGCCCTGGTTTCCCGCCGCACCTGCACCAAACAGGATCTCACGAGAGCAGAACGCCACGGGGGCAACCCCCGGGTACTTACAGCACTTGATAAAATGGCAGTGAGACATCTTGCCAGGCAGCCCGCAGCCCCGCGCCGCGCTCCCGCACCTCCTCCGCCGCGCCGGCCCCGGGAGATGCATTATTCGGGGCCCCGACTCAGGTAGCAGCCCTCTTCGGGGTGCATCATTGAGCTGGGGCGCTGGGGCATGGTGCTGCCGAGCGAGAGCTCCGACGCCGCGGCAGCTGGAGATGCCCCATGGGCGGACCCGCGCGCACGTGCGCCCAGCGCCGGTGCCTGTGACTGACAGATGGGGCGCGGCCGGCGGCTCTAACTGGCCTCGGCGGCACCTGGGCGCGGGGCGGTCCGCAGTGCGGCTGCTCCCGCCTGCTAATGGCTCTTCAGTCGCGTTCACATGGCGCAAACTAGCGGGAGAGTGGGCTGGGGGAGGCAACTGCTGAGGGAGCCTCAGTCTCCTGTGCGCACATCTGGCCCCGCGCCAAGTGGGGCCAGGCTGACTATTTTCAGTTCCCACCAGTTGCCGGGTGTGAATGGGAAATTGACAAAGGGCTCAAAACTGCCAGCCCCGAGACCCGGGGGTCTGATGCCTCGCTGCCTTCCACCGCGATCTTTCTGGCTTTCTGTGCAGAATGTAAAACTTCAATCATCCGCAGAGAGCGCGGAGGGGCTGCACAGCGCGGCAAGGGCGGGGATCTGCCGCCGCAGCCTGCAGCGAATCCCCCGCACGCCTCAAGTCTGGCTGGGTGGGAGCCAGGGAGACAGATGCGGTCGCCCAGGTGACCGCAGTAAACACAGATACCACACTCAATGCGGCGCCCCTTAGCCCGGAAAGAGGCCCTATTTAACTCGTGAGACCTGATTAATAATTCATCACTAATTTAAAAATTAATTCGTTTGCAAATTGGTACTTTTTAATGACGATTTTTTTCTGAAAACCAGATGACATGGCTAGAATCTGAGTTTCAGGTCTCGAGCGCACTGCAAAGGCAATGATCACCCCCCAAAGCCCCTCACCCCTGAACAGCAGAACCGGGGCTCAGGCGTCCTTATGAAGCAAAACCCCAGAAGCAGCCCCTTCACAGAACGTGAAGGCGACACCCCTGAGTCTGTGCAGCTCAGGGGTGCGGGCGATGCCTCCACTGCTGCGGCCCTGTCACGCGGGAAGGGCCAAGGCCCCCCAGAAAAGGCCCGGGGTTCAAATCCAGACCCCCCCAACAGCGTCAGTGTGGACCAGCTCTTTCACCGCCTGAAGTCCCCACTCGCTCATCTACACGTGTGCAGCACAATTCCTAACACTTGCCCTGAAGGTTAGAAAAATGAGTATTCAAATACTAGCTTATGTTCCCAGTTTTCAATAAACTTGCCACTAATATTGCCAAGGAAACAAATACTCAGCCATGTCGCCAGCAACTCACAGACACGCGAACTTGCTTCCCAAGAGTGAGGACGACGTCCAGCCTCCGTCACTAGTGCTCGCCCCTCGTCCACTCTCTCACCCCTAGCTACCCAGCTTCACCACTGTGCGAGCCACTGTCCTCAGTGATTCTCAGGACCCGCCCTGGGAAACAAGTTCTTAGCGTCACCACAACACACAGAATCCACTTCATGTGCAGGAGATGTCTGCCTGGGACTCCCCCAGACCAAGTCCTCTCAGCTCCGGAACCCCCACACTCAGGCTCGGCACACCAGGAGAACCGCGCTCCTTAGGGAAATACATCTGTATATTCTCCTTTATCAAGGAGAAAATGAGTTTCGCACAGACATGCATGTCAGGGTTTGGGTTCTATTTACTTCACATTCTTCATAAAATAGAAAACTAGTGGCCATTTTACATTGATTAAAATCTCTAATTTCTGTTCCTCCCTAAGACATTCAACCAAGGTTAAGACATTGCGTCGATCATTTCTGGTTCTCTGAAACACGTATGTTAAGAATAATGTCAGAGCAGGTGGTGATAGGGCAAGAAAATACTTAGAATGGATTAGAAATATTAGCAACTTTTCTATTTTGTGGGATATGATCATTAAGTGCAAAATGAAATGCATGCATTTGAAAGAACTTGTTTTCGATTGCTGCAAAACTTACAGACTAATCGAGAATGAGTATTTTATTGTCTTTTAGAATTATTATAGCAAACTATTCTCCTCCCTGAATGGCACACACAATACTTTAAAAGGAATACAGAATAATAGAAATTCCCTTTTCTCTTTTGTGTGCCAAGCAGCTGCTCACTGTTCACACTATCTCTGATAAAGACACGTGAGTTTTCCTTTGAATGTTCCCATCATTATGTACCAGATTTTTTCAAATAATGCTGAATTATTTCTCAGCCAAAAAATATGAAACAGGAATGATTCTAGTGACAGATAAGCATTTTTTTTAAAAATGACACACTTGCTTATTATTAAATATCTTTTGAAAGGGAATATGCGTGATATGGTTTTAAAATACTTTTCCTGATGAACTTGCAGGGGAGATTATTCCATTTAGACCTGTCCTTTAATAGAAACGTTCCGCATCTAATAGCTTTGCATTTTTTCTCAATTTATTTAAACACCGGAATCAAAACACAAGTTTTCAATCACTACTAGTTTAAATGGAGTGCGTTATCATAGGGCAGTATAAAAGATCCAGATGAAAATATAAACCGCACACAAAAATTTCTTGTACTGCAAATTCAAGCACTGTGAACTAGCGTAGTTGCCTCTGCCCTGGGAAGAGTTTGGGGCTTATAAATACTGGACTTTGATGAAGCAGATCCCATCCAGGTTTAGAGACCATCCACAGGCGCCACTACACAATGCAGGGGCTGAGGTCAGTTTCAATTGTCACAAATACTGAATGCCTCTGGGCAGATGGAGTCAAAATTCTGTCTCCTGGGAGCAAGACACTGGTCACTAATTTAGTGTCCTCTACAGTTTAAGGAGTTCTTTTCTGAAGAACACAGAAAATGAAAAATCTGAGTTGTCAAGGAGAAAAAGGCATTTTAAAAAACGATTCTGTTCTTGCTAGAAAATATGACCAGGGCCAGGATCAAACCTGCCTTGCCTGACTGACCGGACCCCTGCCACTGGCTAGGTCCCCATCCACAGTCCACACTGGGATCAGTCTTGAGTTCAGCTTATCATTAAAATGCTCAGGTGATCAGATTGAGGGCCCTGTGCTGTCGTCACCTGCAACCACAAGTCCCCAACCAGAACAAATGGTCACTTAACACAGGGGTAGGCAACTGGGAGGAAAACAGAGGAGGGGCTGTACAATGCAGAACTGCAGGTCTGGAAGGAACAGGGTTTGTGTGGATCACACTCTCAATGTCAAGCTGGGCAGAGAAGATACCAGCTTAGCTAAGCACCGCTTTAGTGCCCAGATATGAACATGTAAAATAATGACTGGAAAATACTCATTTGTATTTATAATAATGTTTTCACAGAGCAGTAGTATAAAGGAGAAAAAATGCAATTCTAAAATTGCTCTACAAAAGACTAAAAATTGTTCTTTATGTAATTCAATATAGAATAATAACATACGCATGATGTGTAATGACATAAAGCTAATCTGAATTATTTTGATAACCTAAAAGACAACCTCAGTTTTCCTAAAAAGGATGGAAAGAATTTTGATTCAATTAAATACAGAGTCTCACTTTTTCAGTGGGTACACATTCCTTTAAAAACATCCCAAGGTGACCACGTCCTCATCTACCATTAGCCGCTCAGCTCCAAGCCCACTGACTGCCAATTCCTACATCCCCTCTGGGTCCACTTCAAGCACAGAGAGCCTGCAAACTCTCCTCTTTTGATGCTGGATTAGCTGGTCCTCACCTTCTCTGAGCCCTCATCCCTTTGTGCATAGCAGTCAACCGTCACCTGATAATAAAATTCTTTATCTTTTTCTTTTTGTATCACATGGGAACCTCTCCCTCGTTTGATAGTTGCTTGAGGTATAGACCTCTTACTTTCTTATTCCCTGGGAAGTCCAAATCATCAGTTAATAGTCAAGGTTACCAGATGAGAGCCAGAGAATTAGAATTTCTCCAAGACATCTTCCAAGCATGATGTATTTGTCTGGAGGAATATTTTGCCAGATACAGGCTCACTGAGCCCTTGGGAAAACATGACTCGCTCTACTAGAGAGATGGAGGTGAGGGAGAGTGAATGGTCAGCCTTCTGCATGTGAATGACCAATACAAGGAGACTGGCTGGCCACACAGCAGCGAGAGCACATGACTAAGACTTCCAGGCCACGGAAGTCAACCCCGTCTCACTGACACCACTCCTACTGGGTGGACACGTCATCCTCTTTGAGATTCTTCACCCACCAGGGAGCCTCGACCCTCGCAATCCTGCTCCGCTGTCCGGTGCGTTCTCTCCTGCCCTTCTCACCCACTTCTTTGCCGATTAAGTTGACCCGATTAAGTGCATGGTATACGCAGGTGGAGGGAGAGGCCTGAGCAGCGGAGTATGCACACAGGAAGGCTCTGCAGAGCACAAGGCGGGGCGGTCAGGGGCGGTAGGTGAGGCAGGACAGAGGCTGCACGACTCGTGGGTTGTGTTTGTACGGTGTTGCTGACACCCTTTCCACTACAGCTATTAATTTTGAAGCAGTCTAATTTATCCTTTTTTGTCAACTTTGTTCTTGGTGGGATATCCAAGAAATCACCACTCAGCCCAAATCAGAGACTTGCTGTCTTCTGCTAAGAACTTATCATCTTCGCTCTCACATGCAGGTTCGCGGGCCCTTTTGAGTTGATTTTTATATACGGTGTGAAGTGGACACACACTGTGGCCACGTGTGGCTGCTGCATCGTCTCAGTGCCGTTTGCAGACAAGTCTGTTTTCCCACCGAGTGGCCTTGGCACCTTTGTCAAAAGCCGGTTGATCATAAACATAGGAGTTGATTTCTGTCCCCTTGATGGAGAATCTAGCCTTTTATCAACCATACTCCCTTCATTACTGGAGCTCTGTAGTGATGCTGAAATGGGGGGAATGAGTGCTGAAGGCCCCCCCCGCCCCCGGCTGCTGCTTTGAGATTGCCTGAAGTACATATTAATTTTAAGCTCAGATTATCAATTCAGTAGTGCAGGAAAGAAGCTGCATTACTCTGTGGTGTGATCTCAATAGGATAGGATAACATTTAATCTGTAGATCAGTGTAGAGATTATTATCATGTTCCAACATAAGTCTTTTGATTCACGAAGACAGAATGTGTTTCCATCTATTTAGGCCTTCAAATCCTTTGCACAATGGTTTGTAATTTTGAATGTACCATCATATATCTCTTTTCTTAAATTTATTTTAAAGTCTCCTGTTCTTTTTGATGCTAATTGTAAATAGAATTGTTTCCTTAAATTCTTTCGGATTGTTTTTAGTTTATGTCAATGCAGTTAATTTTTTTTACTGACCTTATATCTTGTAAACTTGCAAAATTCATTATGAGTTAAATTTTTGTGTGTGGGTTGGGTTTCTTTGGGTTTTCTATGCATAAGATGATTTTATCTGAGAACAGATTATTCCATATCTTCCTTTTCATCTAAATCCTCTTTATTTCATTTTCTTGCCTGATTTCCCAGGCTGGAACCTCCAGTTATTATTGAATTGAAGGAATGAGAGCAGATATTCTTATCTTGTTCTTGATCCTGGAGAAAGGCTTTCACCATTATCTATGACTTCAGCTATGGGTCTTTAGACTGAATCACCAGGTTGAGAAAATTTCCTTCTGTTTGTAGTTTATTCATAGTTTCTATCATGAAAGAATATTGGATTTTGCCAACTGTTTTTCTCAGTCTATTAAGATAATCATGCAGTCTTTGTCCTCTATTCCACTAATATAATATGTTACACTGATGGCTTTTGTATGTTAAACCAACCTTGCATTCCCTGAATAAACCCACTTGGTCATGGTATATAATCATTTTTCTGTTTCTGGATCCCATTTGCTAGTACTTTTTGACATCTTTTCTTTTTCATTTATAATAGAAATTTATATATTTTTTTCTAGGAATCTTTTCTGTCTGATTTGAGTATTGGGAAAATACTGAATGCAAAGAGTGATTTAGAAAGTATTCATTCCTTTCCTATTATGTCACTAAGCTTTGAGGGTAGTTTGTTACATATCAAAAGGTAACTTATATGCATATAACCAGGTAAGTCAAACTAACTGAATATCTAGAATTAAAGAGAGGAAAAGAGTGCAGAGGAATTTTCGAGTGCCTTGAGCATACCCAGAAACGCAGGCACATTTGGATACAGTCACTCATTTACATGTTTCCAAAGTTCTTACAGGCAGAATATGAAATCCAAAAAGTTTATGTAAATTTTCCTAGATATACAAATGTGCCCTACTATATTCAGAAAAAGTTGAAAACAATTATCTTCATATTCTCTTCAAATGTCAGTGAACTATAACCATCCTCAGAACATGTGTCCAGGTTGCTCCTTGAATTTTCAGTGAGTGCTTTCTGGAGCCTTAGCAGGTACCTAGCTGAGCCTGTCCTAGCTGCAAATTCTGCCTCACAGCTTGAGTCAAGTTTAGCCAGTGCCTCTCCTGCCCAGCTGTGCCCCTAAACATAGTGTCTCCTTCAACACGCAGTGTTATTTCATGCTTCGGGGTCTTTTTCTTGGAGTCAACCCCTCACCTCATCCTGCTATTTTTCCACAAGCCACAAGTTGCAGCCAAGTTTAACTCCAAGACCTAGTTCATAACAGAACTAATCTTCCCTCATTGCTTTTCTCATTCACAGGAAAGACAGGTGTATTAACAGAGGCACAATAATGTGAAATGGGTCTCACTTTTGATCACCACATTTCCCACAGCCTGAAAGGAGGATGTGAAGTGTGATTGCAGAATGAGTTTTCACAACTCAGTCCCCACTCCGCCCTTCTCACCCAGCCATGCACGCTGCCTTGCACCTGAAGATCAGGTCCCCTCCTCGGAGGCCCCATGGATGGTGTGTAGGGACACCTTAGTGTCTATCATGGATATACCATGCATTCATTGGCTGGGGTGTCTTCTGTAAACTCCAGTGAGCAAGGACCAAGTCTTATTTGACATCTTAACCCAGTCACGGTATTTGGTTCACATTAAATGTTAAATCAGCAAACAGTGAATTAGAATTCATAAAAAATGAGTGTTCATCTGTCAAGATGTGTGAATAGTAACTAGATCTAGCTCACTCGTGTCTGCCCAGATATGCCATCTCAAGTCGAATCTTGTATTTCACCATAAAGATTAGCTCCCGGGAAAGCTCCGCTGAAGCCTGTGAACAGTCCTGGATCTGGCATCAGCGCCTCACCTGTTTGCTTTTTCTTCTGGCAGATTCCTTCTTTTCTTGGCCGTTCCCTCCCTCAGTGAGTGGCAGGTGCCCTTCTTCTGTGCCTCGTGTCAATTTTGTTGAATAAATGTTATGCCTCAGCCAGCAGTCAGAGTGGCGGGTTCAGTTCCAACACAGTTCACAGGTGAGGTAAGCGTGTTCCAGTAAGTGTGTTTCTCTGAAACACACTTGGCTTGCTGGTGTGTTACAGGATAGAAGGCCCTGTGCTGGACATGTGTGAGGTTTTGTACAGGGCAGGGGCTCAAATGGGATATTTGGTCCCTATATCACTGACGTGGCTTATCTTTGCAACAATCACCAATTACTAACGCATTTCCTGGACAAACACCAACATTATTTATTCCGGTTTTGTGTTCTTTAAATGGCTTTTAAAAAGCTTTCATCTGGGATTCTCTACAGACTGTAGTATTCAAATTTTACAAGGCTCTTTGTGAGGCAGATGGTAGAGCAGAAAAGTGTTCTGATTTTAAATTGAACCGAATCCATGTCATTTTCTCAGCCATTCCAAATTAATTCCTTTCTCGTTTGCTTCATGTGACTGCCAACAAGAAATTCTTTAAATGATTTATTGGAGTCATTGAATAGGTGTTTTTTAAAGGTCCTATAGTCTCTTTTCTACCTCTTTTTGAGGTAGGGAAAAGAGTCAGCAAGGCCCAATGCTTGGGTCTTTGGAACCAGCCGGCTCCAAGGTTATCGCGCTGGAGTTTCTACATCTTGCACGGACAGACTTGGGGGGCTCAACTATATGGACTCTGAGATTTCTTAAGGGCAACTTCTTTCATGTGTGGCAGAAGATATGATATTATTTTCAAGATGATGTATGAGACACCTAATGGAATCTTTAATTTTTAAAGCGCGTATGAGACGTCATCGTTCAAAGCAGGACTTTTGTCCCCTCTGAGGATGCTCCCAACAGCTTTCTTATTAAAATGAGACGACGTAATTTTTTACTGGATCCTCTGGAAATGAACATCCAGGAGGCCTTTAGTTATCGGAAGGAAAAAAATACCCTAATAACTTAAAGGGGAGAGGAAAGGCGAGCCCCCTTTCTCTACTCACCCTCCAATCCTGCCTTTCAATCTGCCCCGCTCTCCCCTGGCGACCCAAGGCCGCCTGCTCCCGTGAAGACGTGGGGTGACCAGCTGACCGGGGCGCCGCCAAGTTCCACATCATGGAAGGGAAAGCGGGGCAGAGGGGACCGCGACTCCGCAGCGGCCGGGCGCTGACAGGGAAGGCTGCGAGGTCTCTCCGCAGCGCTCTCCCGCTTCTCCCCGGGCACTCGCAGCCCGGGAACCCCCTCCATCGCCCCCACCACTGCGGGGAGCCCGCGGGCACAGCATGCACAGGACGGCGCTGCCCCAGAGCGCAGCCCCCGGCACGGAGTGGGGCGGCCGGAGCAGACTCGACGCCAGCGCCCGCGGCACCAAGGGGGCCCAGAAAGAGCCACGGCCGTCGGGCACCTGGAGCTGCTCACGGGCCTCCGCGACCCCGAGCCCAGCAGGGCCGCGGCTCTGCTGGGGGAGTGTCGCCTGCGCTCTGCCACCCTCTCCGAGTGCCGGGCACGCACTATTTTGCCTGCATTTTGCGGGCGAAGAGACCAGCCCGGAGCGGTCACTGCCCAGGCCCCACAGAGGGGGCTGCTGACGCCCGTGCGGCCTGCCCCGAGCACCCCTGCACGGTATTCGGCCTGCACGAGCGACGCCCACTGCTCCCGAAGCTTTACGGCGGCATCGCGGTTTCACCCGGCCGCCGCCCTCAGGGCACCCCCCTCGCCCGCCTGCCTCATTCCCCGGGGCGCTGAAAGGCCCCCAGCGCCCCTCCGTGCGTCCGTCATTCAAGGCGCCCGAGACCCCGGCGTGAGCCCGAAGCGGTGTGCGCCCCCAGCCTCCACCGCACCCCAAGCCTCCGCGGGGGCAGGGCCGTCGCGGCCCGGCTCGGACACAGGGGCGCGCTCGCGGAGGGCTCGGCTCAGCCTCCACGCCGGTGTTGCAAGCGGAGACAGGAGGGCGCAGCGAAGCGCCGCCGCAAACACAGCCGAGGCTCCGCTTGGGACGGTGCCCCCAGCCGCAGGCCCGTGGGCCTCCCTGGCGCCTCCTCTGCACCGCCTTTCCTCGTGGGCGAGGGACGTCGTGGCCCCCGCAGCTGGCACCCAGCGCCCCCCAGGACCTGCGGGGTGTGCATGGGGGCCACGCAGACGCACGGGCACGAGGACCCTGAGAAAAGGGTCGTCCAGTGGCCTTGGACCCCAAAGTCTCTGCACCCACATCTAGCACTTCCTGCCCGGGGACGTGCCCTCCCGCCCTGCTGTCCCTGCTGTCCAGACGCAGAGCAATGGCCAGGCCTGCCCCAGGCAGGCGCCCGGGGAGAGAAGCCGCTTCCGCCCGTGCTGCGCCCTTTGCTGGGAGTCCCAGCAGCAAAGCCAGAGAGAAATCCACGCCTCTGAACCGAGGCCAGTTTGCCTGGGGAGCCCCCACCTGCTTGTTGGGGTGACGGCGAGGGCGAGGCGGCAGGAAAAGGGGAGGTGGGGGGCGTCACCGGGCAGCTGCACCCTTCCCCTGTGCTTCCAGAAAGGAATGAAGACTTTCATACACGGTTACATTTCTCCCCTGGATTTGGGTACAAGGTGGTCATTTTCCAAAGGTCGCTCCTTGCTGGGAGTGGATAGGTGGGGTCAAAGATGAATTCAGGTGAGACACAGTTGGTCCAGGGATAAAACTTGGGGAAAATACTATGAAAATCAGGAATAGGAAAATACAAAACGACAAAAAAGTGTCTCCGGAGCGGCGTGGGACTCAGGCCAGGTTGGATACGCGGGTTCAGACGGGACACAGCGGGAAGGGACAGCAAACCAGAGTGAGGGGGCAGAGCCTCCAGCTTTGCTGCAGGGGTGGGGAGGCGTGAGCAGGCAGGGGAGAGGCCAGGAGGCGGCAAAGTCGTGGGTAAGGAGCATCCGATGAGCCTCAGTAGTACCAGGCCACGTTTACACTCCGCCTCGGGCGGTGTCACAGGTCAGACACAGTAACAGGGACCTTCCAAACCCAAGAGGGAAACAGGCACCAGGGTTCCCAGAAATCTGCAAAACTGAGCACGGTCGGTACCCACCCCAGAGCCGCCAGCCGCCACGGGAGAATCCCTGCCCACTGAGAGGTGATATTCCGATTGCCTGTTTCGGAAGCGGGACATTTTTAGGCGTCCTGAGACGAAGCAGAGGAAGCCAAGCAGGGAGCACAGCCGCTCAGCCAGGAGCCGCCTGCACGACTCAGCGTCGTGGGCTAAGAGTGGACAGAGAAGATGTGCTGTGTACACACTGGGGAATACTACTCAGCTGTGCAAAAGGCAAGACCTGCGATGTGTCACAACCCAGATGGGCCAGAGGGAATTATACTGAGCGGAACAAGCCACAGGAAGACAGACACGCGCTGTTTGATTCACTCATGTGCGGTCTGTAGAGGAAGTAAATAAACCGAGGAAGTAACTAAAATAAAAGTAAAGCTTTGGACAGTAAGACCAATTAGTGGTTACTGATTGAAGGGAACGGGAGGGGTGGGTAAGCTGGGGAAAGGGCTGCCCCTAGGCTGTGGCAGAAAGTGTTCAGTCAGCAAGACCCGGCTGTGGGAGATGGGCACTCAACAGATTGAGTTGTTTTCTGGAAAAACTGTTCCTCCTAGCCCAGCACCCAGTGTCCACTCCTAACGCAGCCATCACCTAATACCACAAAGTCAAGGGCGGGGGTGGGCTCAGAAGCCGGGGTCTGCTCAGCACCACGTCACATGTAACTTTCCCATATTTGCTCACATTTTAACATTTCAGCCTATCAGTGACAGCTCTATGACTACGTTGAAAAATACTCTTGATTGAGTATTGAAAATACTCTTGATTGAGTATTGAAAAATACTCTTGATTGGGAGGAAATTAACTGGCCCCCCAAACATTTGGAAACTCTTACCGCTCTATGAGAGTTTGGGATGTAAAACTATCAGCCACGAAGAGCAAAGCTCGGAACCCACTTCCATCTGCCAGCGGCAAGTCTACCATCCCCCAGGGCTGGCGCCCACTCTGGCCATCGTATCGGGCAGATGTGAACCGAGTCGCAAAGGAGGGGTGTTCTGTGACCGCCTGAGCAGCAGCGTCTGAACTGGGCGATGAGTGAGCCCTCTGGTCCATCACTGGAAACTACACTCACAGAGACACTGCATTTCCAGGCTGCAGAGATGAAACACTTTCTGCTGAATGAGAAAAAGGAAAGAAATGGAAATGGAAAGAACTGTCTCGCCGTGGTGCTCGGGGGTCGCAGTTACGGGGACGGCCTCGGGGAGCAGAGAGCTGATGGGCATCTGAGGGGCTGCAGGGCCCAATGGGGGTGAACGGGAGCCCCAGTGTGGGTGGGGGCACAAGATAGCCAACTACAGGCCATGCTTCCCCAAGGGCTGGAGGCCTGAGGAAGTGCAGGCAGCTGGAACCTTGGTAAACGCCTCGAAATGACCACGGAGCCAGCACACTGTGGCGCTAAACCAGGTCCCACCCCTCACTGTCCTAGAGGGTGGCGGGGAGGAGACCCAGCAGGCAGGGGGGAGGGACGGTCATGTGGGGTGCTTGTGCTCCAGGCCTGGGGCCCTCAGCCTTGGGCCCCACTTTCTCTGCTGTGCAGGGGCTAATTATACGCCCTGCAGAGAGCTGAGGCTCATCGGGAAAGTTGAAAAAAACTGCTACCACCGTTACTAACACAGCTGAAACGAGCGTCCAAACTGAGCCCAGGTGACCCCGGGAGCTGCAGTGTCTGGAGAGGGAAGCCGTAATTGGCTTTCCCCTTTATTTCCTATGCAGACAGTTTCTCTGCATGAGGCCAAAAATGTGTGCTTTCTCATTGCAAAAAAAAACAAAACCCAAAACCCACTGGGACGGAACCCATTGAAAGTTCAAATAACTCCCCTCCCTACGGTAGTTCAGCAACAGCAGGCCCTCGCGGGCGCTGGCTGGCACAACCCGGCCCTTTCTCTGAGCTCCCCGCCGCAGGGATGCTTGGGTGTCTGAGCAGGCAAGTGCAGGCGCCCACGCCCGCCGGCCGCCGGCCCCAGCAGCCGCTGCTCTTATTGTGAGGCTTATGTGGGTCAGAACGCCCCACGCGGCGCTCAAAGCCCCCCAGAATCTCTCGAGTGAAAAGGACCTTGCGCGACCTTCCACCCTGCAGCGTCTTTCCGCAGCTCAGGGGGCAAGAGCGCGGGGACGGGGGCAGCGGCGCCCCGGGGCCGTGTGACTTGCTGAAAACCAGTGAAATGGCCCAGGGGCCGGACCCGCTGCGGCCGCCGTGCGCGCGAGGCCTCAAAGCCGCCGTGACATGAAAGGCGGCGGCGGCCGCTCCGCAGCGCCATTTCCAAGAGCCTTCGCTTCAAAGCGCCCGAATGTCCCGCGGACAGTGCAGCGCCCCGCCACGAGCCTCCGTCCACACGCGGTTCCCCCCTTTTGCTATTCGATTCTCTCCCAGGAACTATTTTTAAACATAGTAAATTTTGTAGAAGCAGAAGTTTCTAGAGACGACTCGTGGGACGTCAGCTCACGCGCAGCAGCGGCCACGAGAAGCGGCTCGGCCCCCCGCGGGCTCGGACTGGGGCGCAGGCGGACGACCCCGCGTCTCATGGGAGGGGCCTAAAGCCACGGAGGGCAGCGCACGACGCGGACCCAGCTCAGTCACCACCAGGCCCCCCAGACCCCCCACAGCCCCTGGTGGCGTGGCGACCCTCCCCTGCGGGGTCTCCGCCCCGCCGCTGTCCACGGTGCTCGCAGAGGCTGCGCACTGGTGGCAGAGCCCAAGAAAACGGGGGCCTGGGAAGTGGAGGGCTGCGGTCAGCAGCAGGCACGGGGGCTGCGGCCAGCTGAAGCGTTGCCTTTGCGCCACCGGTCCCGGCGGGACCACGGTCCAGGAGGTGAGGCCAGCGGTGGCCACGCAGCTGCCCCGGGAGCCGGCACACGGCCTCTTGTTTCTTTGGCGTTTCTTTCCCGCATGGGCGAGGGTGCGGGGAGCCACAGGGACAGCCGCATGGCCTTCTGGCAGCTGTCGGCGCAGACCCGCGGTATGGACAGAGCCGGCTCATCGGGCGGCGTCCCGGGCGCACGGAGCCGTCCGGAGCCAGACGGGCTGCAGACGGCCGCCCTGGGGACTCAGGAGCCTGGGGCTGCACTGCCCTGTGCCCTCACGTGCGCTTCCGGGCACGTCAGCCACTGGCCACGCTGGCCACACATGCTGAGCGCCCCATGGGCACCAGGTGCTCCTGAACGGGACGGAGCTCTCAGGACAGACCGGACAGCCGAGCGAGCTGGCCCCAGGGGTGCGGGGAATGGAAGTGAGCGCGCGGGGCAGGCCAGCCAGGTTGGCCTCGGCACACCGCACCCCTGCTCACAGGCGCGCAGTGTGGCCGAGCCCCCCGTGGGTGGAAGCGGGCGGCACCCACCCCCACGCCGCACCGTCATCTCACCACAAGAACCGCTGTTCTAGGAAATGGCAGAACAGCAACCAAGAACGGAAGTTTTCAACTCACAGAACAAGGGGCTGAAGAGGAACAGCTCCCAGGGCCCAGGCCTGGCTTCCAGTCAGGTGACCACGGCGGCCTGAGGTCCTTCCTCTTGGGGGGGGACGCCTCTTCCCACGTGTCCAGGAAGGGCGACCTTTCTCATGGGGAGTCCCTGCGTCTGCACAGCTGTCTGCAGTTGCGAGGCCATGAATAGCATTAACCGATTTTCCATTTTAAAACTGTCTTTGGTATGGACAGTCACGGAGTCGGGTCGCGCAGGGCGGGGTGGTCCGCCTTGACCTTGGCCCAAAACAGCCGTGGTTGTGGGTCAGTGTGAGGGCACCAGAGCCTTGCGGAGGGAGAGTGAAGCTGCACCCCCAAATACACATTTCTGGAAATGAAAGGGAAGTCAATAGAATTTGATCTCAAAGAGGAGCAGGTAGACGTGGCGCTAGGAAAGAGCAGTGCACGCATGTGTCCATCCGGCCCCTGTGCACCTGTCCAGCACCTGTGCACCTGTCTGGCTCCTGTGCACCTGTCCCCTGTGCACCTGTCCAGCACCTGTCCCCTGTGCACCCGTCCGGCCCCTGTGCACCCGTCTGGCCCCTGTGCACCTGTCCAGCACCTGTGCACCTGTCCGGCACCTGTGCCTGTTCCCTGTGCACCTGTCCAGCCTGTGCACCTGTCCGGCTCCTGTGCACCTCTCCGGCACCTGTGCACCTGTCTGGCTCCCGTGCACCTGTCTGGCTCCTGTGCACCTGTCCCCTGTGCACCTCTCCAGCACCAGTGCACCTGTCCGGCACCAGTGCACCTGTCCAGCACCTGTCCCCTATGTGCCCGTCCGGCCCCTGTGCACCTGTCCGGCCCCTATGCACCTGTCCCCTGTGCACCTGTGCCCCATGCACCTGTCCGGCCCCTGTGCATCTGTCCAGCACCTGTGCACCTGTCCCCTGTGCACCTGTCCGGCACCTGGGCCCCGTGACAGCACTTGCTTGTGAGCACGGACGAGGTGCACAGGAGCCGGTCTGTGACAGCAGGGGTGGGGGGCCGGGGCTCCCCCTAGGGAGACTTTCAGGCTTTAGACTTTATTTCAGATTCAATTCGAACCAGGAATTTTTACAGAATGATTATCTTAAACGGAGCCAGCTCTGGGATCGAAAGTAAGCAAAGCCAAAGCAGCAATGGAAAGTGAAACGCACACTGCTCGCGCTAGAAGTGGACGCTGGCCCTGGAAGTGGACAGCGGGCAGCACAGGGTTAATCCTGCCCTGTGCGCTTCCTCCCCTAAAAGGCAGGGTGTGCAGAGCTGACCCACTTATGCAGTGTGGCCAGGCGGCCGGCGGGAAGAGCAGGGAGGGCGGCCTCTGTGATGTCCCTTCTGTGCCAGGCAGACCTGGTTCCGGCTCAGTGTCCCCCACATGCTGCCTCGCCCCCGCCCCCGTCCCCTCTGGCAGCTGATGACACCAATTCCTGTAAGCCGGAGCCTCACTTTCTTTTTTGAAGTCATTCTAGAAAAGAAAGCAGCTCGTGCTGACCTCGAGGCGGCCCCAGAGTCATTCCCGGCAGCTGGCCACGGCTCTCTGGTGACCGCAGGCCCGTGTGTAATTAACAAGTCCCGAGTGGGCTCAAGGTAAGAGAAGGAAAGCAGGACGTGGGCCGGCAGAGAGCTCGGGCTGGGCGCTGCGGCTGGCCCCAGACGCACGAGGAGCGGCAGGTGGACGCACCCCGAGGCCCGCAGGACAGAGCGGGGCGTCACAGCAAGACGAGCCACAGCTGGCCGGGAGCAGCGTTACCTGCGGGAGGGCCGGAGGCCGCAGCGCCAGCCCTGGCTGTGTCGAATCACTGGCTGGCAGGTGGAGGGGCTGGGGCGGCGGGGAGGAGCGACCGAGAGCCTGGGGTGCCTCCCCAAGGAAAAGCTGCACCTGTGCCGCACCCCGAGTTAGCCGCTGGGGACGGAACTCACTTGAACGCCCAGTACCAATTCCGGGGAGGCTCAGCGCAGCCCCCGGCCTCGTCTCTCTCTTGCATCCGGGCTTTCCCGCCCTGGGCCGGGAGGCTGGCCTGACCCGTTGTCCGGCTCGCCCAGGGTGCCCAGCAGACGAGCTCAGCTCTCGGGGGAGGAGCCGCACAGCCTCACCCAGGCAGCGTCCGCCAGGGCTTCTGAGCTAACAGCCAGACTCCTGTGGCGGTCGCGAGGGAAAGACCTCGTGTCCAGCGGTTCGGGGCGGCCGGAGGGGAGCGGGGCGCACAGAGGAGGACCTTCGCCGGGAAGGCAGGTGTCCACACCTGAGCTGGACACTGCTCAGGCGGTCAGACGCCCAAAGGGGCCGCGACTGGGTGTATTTCAGAGCATTCCAATCCAGAAAGGCATCGCGTGCCCGCAACCCAGACGCCGTGACGTGCTCCAGGGGTCACTGTCCAGCAGGCCCCCGGCTGACCTGGGGGGCCCGAGATCCTCCAAGATTCTCCTCTCCCTGGGCCGCCCCGGTGGCGCAGCGGTTAGGCGCTGCGCTGTGGAGCTGTCGGCAGCGGCGACGCGAGTTCGACGCCCGGCCGGGGAGAATCCCACATGGTGCGGCAGACCTCTCCTGCCTCGCCCGCTGCTCCCCTCAGCAGTGTGTTTCTGATCTGCCTGTTCTGCTCCCCGCTCTGTCTCTGGGGTGCCCTCTCGCTGCCCCACGCCTCTGGCCTGTACCCCAGCTTGTATGCATAAATAAAGAAAAAATAAAATCTTTAAAAAAAGATTCTCCTCTCCCTGACCCCACGGGTCACGACATCCCAGGAGCGTTCACTTAGCGGGCACTCCCGGTTCCGGCCCCCAGCACGGGTGCCCGGCAGGGGTGGGGAGGTTTCCAGGGAACCCACAAACGTCTGGTCACTCGGCAACAGCGCCTGGCGCTTGCCCAGCCCCACAGGGCAGCGAGGACCCAGGGGAGGGCCAGAGGGGTCCAGGCGGTCAGCCCACAGCCCCCGAGAGCCCGGCCCGTCTCCCGTGCAGGGGCGGCTCCAGATTTCTAGACAGCGGCTTGGCGCCCAGTCTCCGCGGCCGCCGCCGGGCGCCCAACAAGGGAGCAGAGGGGGCTCTGGGAGAGGTTCCCTGCGGCAGAGGCTACCCAAGCACCCCAAGAACACGGCTGACTTTGGGGGTCACTCCACAGGCAGCCCAGGGATGGGCTACAGGCCCCTGCCCTTTCTGAGCGGGCTACGGGAAGCGGCACCCCCTGGTCTGACACCAGGCCCGGAACTCTCCTCCCAGAAGGGGGGACGGGAGCAAGGCCCCCCGCCACCGTCAGATGCGGCCCACTCCCCTCGACCAGCTCGGGGCCGCTCACGCCCGCCGAGGATGCTGGAGGGCTCGGCTCTGGCTGGCCCTGCGCCCACGTGCGCCGCGGCCGAGTCCCCGCCCTCCGGAGCCGGCATCCCCTGCCGGGCGGGGCGCGTTTCTGCACCCTGAAGGACCCAAGGGGCACACTGCCCCTGAGAGAGACCCGACTTGCCGGCCAGCGCTCGCAGCCCGTGGGAGCCCCAAGTGTGAGTCGTCTCGGGTGCTGGGCAGCGGTCCTGGGCTGAGGGGGTGGGGAGACCCATGGGCGAGGTCCCAGATGGTCCCCAAGTGCTCAGCCCCCGTGTCTGGGGCTTTGGGTCCCACTTTCCACTGAGGTCAAAATCCCCTGCTCTGGAAACCAGCGTCCACCCTCCAGCTGGACGCCGGGGACGCCCCTCCTGGGGTAAGGCACAGCCATCACCCTCGTGGGGGGTCCAGACGGCCCCGGGCGGCAGCGGGTCCCCCAAATCCCTCACGGCTGCTCCCTGAAGCAGGACGCTGCTGCTTGCGTGGGCTCGGTAGAGCATCTTGGGGAGTCCACGAAAGCTCAGACGTGTTTCTAGGTAAGCAAGCGGCCAGTGTCCCCGGCACAAAAACAGCCCAACACATCAGACGCCGGAGGACGTGGTGTTTCGGGTTTGGGGGTCCTGGGAACAGAACGTTCTCTTCCGCGGACTTGGGGGGCTCCCTTCTGCAGCACACTCAGCGGCGGAGAGAAGGAGTGATTTCCTGCCCTGCAGTAGCTGCGTGCACACACTCACACTCACACACCACACACACACACACACCACACTCACACACACAC
>PVIJ01018425.1:0-26329 GCA_004024925.1 Scalopus aquaticus | reverse complement strand
CCGCACTAAAGACCAACAAAAGAGCTCAGGTTAGGAAGGAGAGGGAATTGACTTGTCTGAGGACCTACTGTGTGCACTTTGATATAGAAGTCACATCTAACCCTCCCTACAAACCTGCTGAGAGCTTCCAGGAAGTTCAAGGTCACCAACCTAAGTTAGTGATGGGGCTGGGACTCACACTCGTTGCCACACTGACCAGTCAGGCCACCCAAGGACAGACCAGAGGGGTCTCAGGTAGCGGCCAGGTGCCTGGGAGCAAGTGGGAGGGGGCCAGTTTGAGGGGAAGTGCTGAGTCTGTCGGTTAAGTTGGGGCTGAGGGGGCACTGGAGGGGGTGTGGTCTCCTGGGGGGTGAGCAGAGATGCTCTCCAGTGAGGTTCGGGGACCGGAGAGGACCCTCTGGGAGTCACTGAGGAAAACCTGTTAAGCTCAGAAGTCAGAGCTGAGAGCGCCTGGGAGGCTGGCTGAGGAGCTGACCAGAGGGTGAGATGACCCCTTGGTGCCCTCCCTGAGGTGGGACTCGGTCAGCTGTGCCCAGGTGCTGAGGCCCCTGGCCTTGTCGTTCTGGGTTTTTGGCCGCTGAGCAGCAGGCCTACCTCTGCTCACTGCCTAGGCCCAACCACCAGGCCCCTGGGGCGCAGGTGCTGCCCTCCCCCCGGACCGCTGGGCCCCAGATTTTCCCAGACCCACCCTCCTCAGGGTCCGGGCTCCGCCCCGCCCAGAACAGCCTGACAGCTGGGAGGGAAGCAGCTGCACAGCCCTCAGTCTCAGGGACAGCTGCTGCCCTGACCCACTGACCCCAGCCGGCCTGGGTTCTCTGCTGAGAGCTGAGTTCTCTCGGGCCCAGGCAGCAGCCCACCCCAGGAGTGGAAAGGGGGGGGAGCAGGGCAAGCCCGGCCGCCCTCCCGTTCCACCCCTCCCCTCACAGGAAGCGGCTCCCCCAGGAGGCTAACCTCCACCCCCGCAGTGGGAAGTCTTGGGGTTGGAAGGCCTAGTCATGTCTGATTAGGAGACCCCATCTTCCCTGCGGACTCCAGTCTCCTTCGAGGGCCCTGCCCCTAAGAGCACTGTTTCTGCTGACAGTGGTTTACCTGAGCGGAGGGGAGTGATGCAGCAGTTCAGGGCCAGGGGCCTGGAGAGGGGCCGGGTGGGGCTGTAAGCCACGTCTGCTATCATATCCTGCCCCAAATCTTTGGCCCTGCTCCTGGGTCACTTTTAAAGAAAGGTCTCTCTCTCTCTCTCTCTCTCTCTCTCACACACACACACACACACACACTTGCCTGCTGCCCCTCAGTGCCCACCTCCCACATCCCATCACGTACTAAGACTCTCCCTGAGGTCAGTCTGAGGGTGTCCTCCCTGCCGACAGGACCTGCCCCCCTGTAGATCTGGGGCACAGGGCGCCGTAGGGTTCCTGGTCTCAGCACCTCTGCTCACCTTCCCAGAAACCAGCATTTGGAGGGGAAAAAGCGGGAGGCCCTGAGTGATGGCGGCGGCCAGTCCGCGCTTGTGCTTGGTGACAAACGCCGGCTGTGCGTCCCAACCGCCTGTCAGTGTCAGACGCAGAGATGAGCCTCGCAGGCAGATCCCGCCTCCGCCAGCCAGAGGCGCAGGAGGACAGGAGGAGGCATTGGGGCCTCAGGCAGTCACCTCCATGCCGTCTCCCACAGGCCCCTTGCTGCAGTCCTGCATGCACTCGTTCATTCGTTCGTTCGTTCTTCCCTTCTTTCATTGTCAGGAACCTACACTGTGCTCTGGGAAGACCACAGCGTTACCGCCCGGTGGGAGACAGACAGGAAGGACAGTGAGGACAGTGTTTATCCTCGTTCCTCCAAGGGAACTTGACATTGACTGGGGTCCAGAAGGCTCCCCCAAGGGGACACCACCGCAACTGAGAGCTCGGAGGCAGCCAGCTGAGTGAGTTGCAGGGAGGGACTGTCCCAGGCCCAGAGGGGACAGCTCCCTGGGGGCCTGGCCCCAGTGGTCACGGGACTGAAAGGCCGGTGTCCAGAGCAGACGGAACAGAGAGGCGGCGCAAGGCAGGTGAGGCCGCCGGGGAACTTTGTGCTCAGCTGTGCACACACGTGTGTCAGGCAGTATCTGCACAAGGCCAGTCAGGGCAGCATCTGCAGAGCAAAGGGCTAGAAACAACCTAAATGTCCACCAGCTGAGACATAACTGCTTACAGAAGTGACGCACACCCTCAGGCTGGAATACCACACAGCTTCGAACAAGCAGAACCCGGGTCACACTCCCGGTGCGGAGACGAGCGGCTGTAAGTATGTGAACGGAAGAAGCCTGGAGCGAGTTGCGGGCCAGCGTGAAGAGCAGAGGCTCAGCAAGTGTGGCTTCCTGTGACCCTGACAGAGTCACTTCCCACCAGGCCAGCAGTCACTTCCCTTGCCCCCGACAAAGGGACCCTTCCCGTCCCTGCCCCCACCCCACCAGGGCTTGCAGTACTTTGAGGCTCTTCTTGTCTAAATATTGACATTTGCGTAAAGAAAGATGGGAGGGGCTTGGTTAGCAAGGCGAAGAAGATTATCTCTATCGCTGGAAGTATTTACAGGCGGCTGATAACACTGGTTGTCCATAGGGAGGAGAGCAGGCACCCGGGAGCCAGGTAAGAGGGAAATTTTTTGCCTTCGTGACTTCTGGATTTTGAACCACATGGAAGGACTGATGCATTCCAAAGTAATGTTTTGGTTTTGTTTTGTTTTTTTTTTACAGTTTAAAAGAATAGGTTCATAGGAAAAGGAGAAAGAACAGACTCCTGCATAGACAGATGGGCAGCCTTGGCATGAGAGCTGCTACATAGTGATTTAAATGAAAACCAAAGTAACTCCAACCCTCCCTGTACAGAGCCTGGATTCTCTTCCTGGCATTCAGCAGCTCTGATGAGCTATTGCCTGCCTTAACTTATTCTTTTTTTTTTCTTTAAGATTTACTTATTTATGGGGCCTCCCTGGTGGCGCAGCGGTTAAGCGCTGCGCTGTGGAGCTGTCGGCAGCACGCGATGCGAGTTCGATGCCCGGCCAGGGAGAATCCCACATGGTGCGGCAGACCTCTCCTGCCTCTCCCGCTGCTCCCCTCAGCAGTGTATTTCTGATCTGTCTGTTCTGCTCCCCGCTCTGTCTCTGGTGAATCCTCTCACCACCCCACTCCTCTGGCTTATACCCCAGCTCATATGTATAAATAAATAAATCTTTTTTAAAAAAAGATTTATTTATTTATGCATACAAACTGGGGTGTAGGCCAGAGGAGTGGGGTGGTGAGAGGATTCACCAGAGACAGAGTGGGGAGTAGGACAGACAGATCTACTGAAGTACACTGCTGAGGGGAGCAGCGGGCAAGGCAGGAGAGGTCTGCGGCACCATGTGGGAATCTCCCCGACCGGGTATCGAACTCATGCTGTGGTGGCATCTTTTTTTTTTTTTAAGATTTATTTTTTATTTATACATACAAGCTGGGGTACAGAGGCCAGAGGCGTGGGGCGGTGAGAGGGTTCACCAGAGACAAAGCGGGAGCAGAACAGGCAGATCAGAAATACACTGCTGAGGGGAGCAGCGGGCGAGGCAGGAGAGGTCTGCCGCCCCATCTGGGATTCTCCCTGGCCGGGTGTCAAACTCGCATCGCCGCTGCCGACAGCTCCACAGCGCAGTGCTTAACCGCTGCGCCACCCAGGAGGCCCTGGGTTGGCATCTTGAGTTTGTAACTCAACAAGTGCCGAAACTGAAGGTCATTGGTGTCTCATGTCCATTCCCTATGACTCAGATTGGCTAGACCAGGGTCTCAGACCCACCTTTAGTACTTGGGGGGTGGGCATCAGTCACACTAGAAACCCTGGAGAATTGAGGGGCAGTCACCCAAATGAGAGGGATGGGTGATGGGCAGGGAGAACAGTGCCTGCCTATTACCGTCTCTGACTTTCCCCTCCTGAAATGTGGTCCACTGAACACCCATTGTTTCCTGACCATAACTCGCACTCCTCTCGGCTCTGCCTTTTCTCTAGAATGCCCTTCCCTTTTGCTGCCTCGCACACTCCTATTTATCTGTTAATAACCTACTCAAATATCACCTCCTCCTTGAGGCCTCCTTAACTCTCCCATTTATTTCTGCAGCTCTAGCAGGCCAAATCCTTCTCCCTTCTGCTCTTTGTGGTGCCTCATTCAATCCAGTCACTGACTGCGCCTCATTCCTGTTGCCTGGGCTAGATAGAGGTGAGTCAGAGCTGACCTCTGCCCTCATGGACCTCTGTCATGGGAAGGATTTGCTGTGTGGAAGGGGCTGTTTGTCTCACTCAAGGCTGTCTCTTTCCAAGGAGTTGGGGCCCAGCCTTGGCCGTATGTGTCTTCTGTAGCCCAGCACAGACCGAGGCACAAGGTAGCTGCTAACAGGAGTTTTCCAAAGGAGTAGTGACAAGTTGCTTTGAAGGAGTGGGAGCAGTTGAAGTGGCCCCTGCTGACTCTGTGTTCCCAGGCCAAAGGACACCCAGTGGCTGGGACACTCCCAAAGGTCTCTGGGAGGAAGTTCCCTGGGTCAGGCTGTCACTGCTAGGACAAAGCTGTCACCAATCTGGAAATCCCCCGTCCTGGGCCTGGGGCCAAAATCTAGACCTAAAGGAAAGTTCCCTGCAAGACCCTATCACCCAGCTCCCAAGGTGGGGTCCAAGGCAGAAGCTGGGGTACCTCCAATGAAACTCCTCTGATACCCAGCTGAAGGGGGTTGAAGAATAAGGAGGGCAGGACTGGAGTTGGCAGGAGCCCAAGGCAGGAAGGAAACAGACACAATCAAGGAAAAATCCAGCCCAGGTCGGGGTTGGCTCAGGCCACCGGCCCTGCTGGCTGAGCGAAGGCTGGGATGGGGGGGCATCCTACCAGCCAGCGCAGCTCGTGCCATGGCTGCTGCCTGTGGCCCAGGGAACTTGTGTCCGCTCACTGCCCCCTCGATGCCCCCAACATCACTCCCTTTTCCTGTGACCTCTGTTTCCAGAACTGTCCCCAGATTCCTGGTCGCCATTCCCCGCCTACCTCCCCCCACCTCCCAGGGTCCTGTCTCCCACGCCGCCCCCTGCGAGCCCCACCCATCCTCAGCTAACCTTGTAGGAGGGTCTTCTGACTATCTGTCCCCCAGGGCCGTGGGCTGCTGACGTGGCAATTTCCAGGAAGAAGGGGCTGGGAGGGGAAGGAAGGCTGAGTCAGTCCCTGCGCAGTGATTAGAAAGCCCTGTGGGGGAACAGATGTGGGATTTGGGGAGGGGGGGACTGACTGGGCCCATCTCAGGGCAGAGGACAAGCTCCAGGCTGAAGAAGCTGAAGCCCTCCTCTGGGCGTTTCCCATGGCAACCTCCCGCCTCTAACCGACCCTCAGTCTGCCAGGGTGTTCCGGACGCTGCCAGCGAGAAGGGCCCAGACTCTGGCCAGGCAGCAGGCCTTGGACGTGGAGTGCAGGCTGGGGGCAGGGCGCCCGCTCTGTCCGTCTGGTCAGACATGCAGAACAGCCCAGCTGCGCAGTGGCTGAGGCTTCCAAGCCTCCCCGCCCGCGGTCCGGCCCTTACACGCAGCCAGAGAAGTTGCTTCAAAGAGGCCAGTTTTAGTAAATGAGATCCTGTTCTGTAAGTGGGTAATTGCAGGACTCCCCCGGTGACGCGGCACGTGTGTGCCAAGTCCTGTCCATTCAGCAGAACCTGGAAGAGCTGGCAGCAGGCGCCCCGTGACAGCACCGCCTCTGTGAGGGGGATGAGCTGCCCACCGCGTGCTCGCTTTCGAGCACGGAACCCACTGCCAGGCGCAAGCCAGGCCTGTGATGTGGGCTTTGCAGGTCCGTGGCTGGAGGTGCTGAGCTGGGCGGCCAGCCTGCTCAGATCCCTAGGTGCTCTTCCCCACCCCAGCGCTCCCCGGTTTGCCGCTCTTCACCTTTCAACACTGCTGTCGGCCTTTGTGTGGCCTCGGTGAGTACCTGCCTCTCCCAGCTCCCAACCTGGTACCTCTGTGTTGTCACTGCTCTAGCCCTCCGGCTCGGGGGCGCGGTCATCACAGCCCTTCCGGGTCCCCAAAGCTGTTATAATAAGTCCAGAAGCCGCCACCTGGCCTGCGGGCCAGCGTGTTCCCACCAGAAGCAGAGGAGTAGCTCGTGCAAGTCCCTTACCGAGACCGGGAATAGGCAACTCCATTTCCAGCCTGGAAGCTCAGATCCCCCAATGGAAAAAGGGCACAGTCTCCTTCAGTCTATCTCCGACCCGGGCAGGGCCTGCGTCGCAGTAAAAGTTTCTCCTTTGTATGAATGAGTGAATGAAGCAGTGAGAGAATGAATGCATGAATGAGTAGATGAATGAATGAATGAACAACGAGTGAACCAACAAGCAACGCACAAATGAGTCTTAGGAGGGGCCCACACACTCCCCACCCCAAGCTACCTGGCCTGGCGTCAGATACCTGCGTGCCCAGGTCACTCTGCCCGCACACCCTCAAAGCCCTCTTTTCTAGGTAAACTCTTGAAAGCTCTTGCACGTTTGTAATGTTTTAACGTGGGTGCCCCCAACACTTCTTTCTTCTGAGAAGTCACCCAACGCTCTTGTGCGCAGGCTCCAAAGGAGGAAGAGCGTCCAAGGACACTCCGTGAATTCTGAAGAATGCGGTCTTCCGGCTGCTTCCCCCTCGGCCTTTCCAGCCCCGAGGGTTTGGGCTCTGGCGGGGGCTGCCGGAGTCCGCGGAGTCCAGCCCCGGCACCCGATGCCTCCTGGGCTGCGGCGGCCGGAGCCTGGAGCCGACCCTGGGCGCGGAGCCTCCAGGGGCGGAGCGCTGGCCAGTGGCGGGCGTGCCCGGGGCGTGGCCTGTCTGGGCGGCCCAGGCATTGGCTTGCGGGCTGGGGGCGGGGCTTCGGGGACCCGGGCTGCACAGAGAGCTGGCAGCGCGGGGTCGGGTCCCATCGCCGAGCGGCAGCTCCGGAGTTTTTGCCCCCGAGGGTCGGCCGCCTGTGCGCAGCAAGGTGAGTTCCGGCCGGACTCCGCCGTCGGTTCGCGGCTCCGGGAGCCCCCTCCATCGAGCTCATCCCTGTGGCGCCCGCCCCAGCTCTCGCGCGGGGTCGCGTTCCACCTCCGACCAAGTCCTTTACCCGGCGCTTGGGGCTCCACGGTGCTTCCCGCCGCGCCTCGGTCCCTGCGGCCACGCCCGTACCCCCTATGACCTGCGGAGCGCCACGCATCCCGAGCCCAAACTCCCGGTCCTGCCCTCCACCCTGCGCCGGGACCCGGGAGAGCCCTCCAGTCTCCCAGCGTTCCATTCCGGGCTGGAGGCAGTATTTTTAGCCGACGGTGAAGTATCCTCCTATCTTTAGCCGCGCCAGCGAGTGTCCTGGAACGGATCGGGCTGGGCTGGGGTGGGCTGCGCTCGGGCAAAGGGCGGGGTGGGGTCGGCGCGGGAACCCGAGCTGGAGCTGATGAACCGGACCCGTGGGAGCCAGGGGCGGGGGCCCGCACGCCCGAGCGCTGGCCCTGCGCCGAGCGGACACTCGGACATCGCCCAGGCCGGAAAGCACTGGGGAGGCTCCTCCCAGAGCTTGGAGACTCGGGCAGGGTCCCTGATCGCCCATTTTCCCCCTAACTGTCTGGTCGTAAGATCAGAATCCAATCCCCTTCAAGAGAAGAAAATTCCACAATCTGCATCTGGTACCCTAACGCGCGGCTACTTACGGGCGCCTCCTCCAGGAGACCCCTGTGCGCGCCGGGATTCCTGCGGGACACCGGGCGATAGGGGGAGCACGCGCGCCACCTAGCCGCCGCGGAGGGGAGCGCCGCTGCGCACCGGCATCCCGGGGACCCCGAGATTGGCCAGGGGACGTGCGCAAACAGGCAACTTCAGGGCGAGGAGGCTGGCGCCTGGGACCTTTTTTTTTTTCTCTCTTTTAATCGTGATCGGAGCTCCGTCCCAGCAGACCAAAGTGCGTAAGGAAGGCATTTTAGCAATCCGCTGACAGCGGCCTGCTAACCCGGCTGTCCTATGTGGGAGCTCTCGCTTCAAGTTCGACGGTAGGGTCTCCGGTGCGACTGGCGAGGACTTTATTGTCAGCCCATCTGTAGATGGGAGGCCTAGAGAGAGAGGGGTCTTGCCCCAGGTCACAGAGTGAGTCCCAGGTGGTGATGGATTCAGGGTCGGGCTCCTGATTCGAGGTCGTAGGGCTGTTCTTTGAACGCCCCAGTGGGGAGCCCATAGTGTGCCTGGTGACAGGAGGGGGCTTTGCTTCCCGAAGTCCTTTTCTCCGAGCCGCGCCCAGGGCGCCCATCCAGAGCGATCCCGCAGCTGGGACGGCTCCCATCTGCTCCTCCGCGGGGCCAGCCCTCTAGGCGGCAGCCCGCCTGGTGAAGTGCCCAAGAACTTCTCTCCTAACACGTGCGAGCCGAGGGAGGGGCAATAGGAGGAGATGTCCTGCACGGCCCTGTCCAGCTGGGAACCTGTTTCTCTCCTGCTCCCCAAGCAGGTCATGGGGGCTGGCTGGGTACCAGGGCCCACTTCCTCTTACAAGCTGAGTGACCTTAGGCAAAGTTACTTAACCTCTCTGCAGTTCAGCCTCTGGCTGTGTAAAGGGCTGTCGCTGTGGCTGGGAACACTGAAACAGAAACTGCAAGGGCTGCTGGGCCTGGGGTCTCGAGCCAAATCTGAATACTTGGGGCTTGATGGTTGGGATTCCCAGCTCTCCCCTGGGTGGCTGCCGCTGGCTCAACCCTCCCTCCCTCCAGCCTCTATTCTCCCCACATCTGGAATTGGGCGGGTAGATCTGGCTCTGAGGGAGACAGCTGTCAGGGATGGCCGATTTGTTGTGGAAACACACACTGGCTTTGTTCCCCTATGTGATGGGGGGCTGGGGGGAACCTGGCAAAGCCCAGCAGTTAGCCCCGCTCTCCACGGACACAAGGAAGGAAAAGCTGGTCGGGACTTCTTGCCTGCAGAGATAGGGGCTGAGAAATAAGGCAGCGATAGGGTTGTGTCTTGTGTCGGCCCCCAGGCTTGGCACGTGGCCCTCAAGGTAAATATCTTAACTGCAGGGGTGATGGGATTCCAAGACCTGGAGGTGCCTCCCCCACCCTCTCCTGCTCCCTCCCAGCTCAGCTGGACTTCCGCCACCACCACCCGGGAGTCATTTCTTTGTTTCCTGTTAACCACAGGTGCTTGGGGTGGGGCAAGATGTCCAGTGTCCGGCCTGGGCCTGGGGGCTCAGCTTGGCTGACCCTGGTGTGAGGCCTGGGGTGGGGTTTCCTGAGGGAGGACTGCACTGGGGGTGGGGAGCATTGGATCACTTCTTCCTCCCTCCTCGCCCTGCTCCCTCCTGCCAGCTCACCCTGCTCCATGAAGAATGGGACAGCGGACCGGCCCTGGGGAGGCCTCGCTGCCCTGGGCCGGGCCCTGGAGGGCTGCAGGGAGGGTGGGCTAGTTCCACTGGATGGCCTTTGGCAAGTCTCTTTGCTTTTCTGCCCTGATTCTCCATCTGGGCTCCCTGTATCCATGTGTGGGGGCCGATCCCCCACCTTAGGGAGGAGAGGGGGTGACTGTTTCGCTCTCTTCTCTGTTAAACTGGTAGAGATTCATTTTTTCCACATTAAAAATAGTTTTTTTCCCTGAATTTGTTACTCACACATGCTTATTATTAAGAATTTGGGCTTATTTTTTAAAAAAAGAATTGGTGTTTATTTATTTATTTTTAAAGATTGATTTATTTATGCATACAGGCTGGGGTACAGGCCAGAGGCGTAGGGTGGCGAGAGGGTTCACCAGAGACAGAGTGAGGAGCAGAATGGGCAGATGGACGGAAATACACTGCTGAGGGGAGCAGCGGGCGAGGCAGGAGAGGTCTGCCGCGCCATGTGGGAATCTCCCCGGCTGGGTGTCAAACTCGCATCGCCGCTGCCCACAGCTCCACGGCGCAGTGGTTAGGTGCCCCAAGAATTGGTGTTTATTAAAGCATGAACAAGAAAGGACAAGGCACCCGAAACCCCAGCCCTGACACTACATTTGGCGACGAGCCCCCTGTTTACACGCCTCTTTTCTGGCCACAGGACTCAGGGCTACAGATCATTTCACTGAGAATACGGCTCCTCCCATCACTGACTCCACCCAGGGGTGGCCCACAGGACAACCGAGGCCTCCACATTCTCCTCTGTGCGCAGCTGCTTGGTCTGGGAGGAGGGGGGCGCCGGTCAGCGCTTTTGATAACTGGGATCTTATATGCCACAATTTTGCATTTTGCTTCTCTCCCCTGCAGTGACTTCCAATGCCTTATAGTGCTCATTTTAAAGATTTTATTTATTTATTTTTGCGTAGAAGAACCTGGGGTGAGGCCAGAGGTGTGGGGGGTGCAGGGTGTGAGAGGATTCACCAGAGACAGAGTGGGGAGCAGAGCAGGTGGAGCCACTGAAATCCACTGCTGAGGGGAGCAGTGGGCAAGACAGGAGAGGTCTGCTGCGCTATGTGGGTCAGCTCCCTGGCTGGGGATCGAACTCAGGCCACAGAGGTGATAGTGCTGAGACTTAACCCCTAGGCCACTAGGGAGGCCCAATAGCCCTCATCTTAATATGGGGGTGATAGAGTGACTTGTGCTTAAATGGGATATGTTGGCAAAGAACTCGGGCACAGATCAGAGCCCCCCCAGTTATATTTGCCCTCTCCCCACTCCATTTTCCCCTTAGGTGTTCTCCCTCAGGGAGAAGAGACAAACCATCTTAGATTTACCCCTGCCCAGAAGAAACCCCTAATCTGGAGGCAGGTGGAGAAAAGGGAAACCGGAAGGTGAACGCCTTCCGGTGGGATTCCCTGGTTGGGCAAGGGGAGGTGTCAGTCATCCAGCTCTGTGGGCTGCCCATCTGCTGTGCGTCCCTTCTGTGCCAGGCCTGGGTGGGTGAGTCAAGTACAGGATCCCTAACCTCCGTCAAGCAGGGAGTGCGACAAGTCTGTGAGACACCCACACGCACTATTTGGGTCACACTGGGGTGTCCTGGTGTGCACTGGGGTGAGCACCCAGGCAGTGGTGATATGCAGAGTCCGGCATCCTGGGCCAGCGACCAGAACCACGACACTGTGACTTTGGGCCTGTCACTCATGCTCCCGGGCCTCAGTTTCCCCGCTTGTAAAGGGAGGAGCTTGGCACTGGTGGTCCCGGCTCTGAGGGGCAGCGAGCTGTGCGGGAACCGTGTATCCCCAATGGGGGTCCCAGGAGTGTGGCCCTACTCGGCTCCCAGGGCAGACTCGGGGGCCCAGAAACAAGACAACGTGTCTGACCTTTGCCCTCTGTCTCTGACTTGGGCCCTTTGCGTTTCAGCTCCGCAAGCCGGCCGGGAAGGCTCACTCCGGACGAAGGCGAGAGGCTCACTCCCGCTGCACCCTCCCGGTTGTCGGAAGAACTTTCAAGCCTTCTCGGAGAAGGAGAGTTTTATCGTCTCAGCCCTCTGCCTTCACTGACCTTTCTTTCTGCCGTCTGGGGCAGGCCGCACACTGGGCCCAGCCCCCGCGGGCGTCGGTGCTGACCACCGGCTGTTTCTGGCTGGGAGTGGTGAGAGGAGGCGGAGCGGCCCAGCCCAGGGGACTGCCTGGGCCCTTGCCCTCAGGCCGGGCGGCGAGGTCGCCATGTCCGCGAAGGTGCCCATCTATCTGAAGCGGGGCAGCCGCAAGGGCAAGAAGGAGAAGCTGCGGGACCTGCTGTCCTCGGACATGATCAGCCCGCCCCTGGGGGACTTCCGCCACACCATCCACATCGGCAGCGGGGGCGGCGGCGACATGTTCGGGGACATCTCCTTCCTGCAGGGCAAGTTCCACCTCCTGCCGGGCACAGGCGCCCCCGGACCGGAGGAGGAGGAGCTGGAGGGCAGCTTCGACCTCCCCTGCCAGCTCACCCGTGCCGCCACGCTGTGTGGGCGCGAGCTGCCCGAGGGGCCGTCCCCGCTGCTCAAGAACGCCATCTCGCTGCCCGTCATCGGGGGCCCCCAGGCCCTCACCCTGCCCGCCACGCAGGCCCCGCCCAAGCCCCCGCGCCTGCACTTGGAGGCCCCGCAGCCGTCCCCGCAGGAGGCAGGGAGCGTGGACATCTGGAGAATTCCCGAGGCTGCCCGCACCGGGCTGCCCCCCGACTTGGGGGCCGAGGAGCCCTTCCTGTCCCCCGCCAGCTCCCTGCTCTCCCTGCACGTGGACCTGGGGCCGTCCATCCTGGACGATGTCCTCCAGATCATGGACCAGGACCTGGGACACCTGCAGACCCCCGCCTAGGCCAGGCGGGCCGGGGCGCTCGCGCCGGGGCGGGTCCCGCAGGCCGGGTGGGCCCAGCTCTGGCCTAGACGTCTGCATCCCCAGGCCCCCGCTGTGCGGTCTCACTTTGAGCCTTTGTTCCAGCCTCCCCCCACCCATGGCCAGGCCGCATGCCTTTCCCCTACAACCTGAGGACACTGGCAGAGGTTGGCACAATGGAGCCTGAGCATCTCGGGCCACTGGGACTCCCGCCACCAACGGCCCCTTCTTCCCTCGGAGCTTGGGTGAAGGCCCTGCTGAGACGGACTCCCCTGTGACCCCCTTTCTGCCTCAGTCCCGTCGATGTCTGGGAAGAGGCAGGTCCCAGCCAGGGGGCTGTGGCTGCCCCGTGGCCGAATGCTCCGGCCTGTGCCCGCGCATGTGACCAGGGGACTCTGGTTGCAATAAAACTCGTCGCTGCTGGTGGTTGTGCGCCAGGCACTCTTGTCCCAGCTTCCTCCTGAAGATGGGCCAGTCTCTGTGAAGTGGGCTGACTCTGGGGGAGCCCCAGCCCCAGAGGGCTTTGGGCCGGGCAGGCTGATTATGAGAACGAGGCAGGAACCCAGCAGGCCCCACCTTGAATGTCCCAACCCTGGTTCAGGTGCTTGGCAGCAGGTGGCCGAGCACTGAGAAGGCTGGGGGCTGTGGCCAGGCCACTGGGGTCTGCTGGCCTAGCGCAAGGGACCCGCCAGTCTCCAGCTTCAGGGCGCTCAGAGAACTGCCAGGAGGGGGCCCTGGGGCTGGCGGGGTCAGTGAGCTCAGGGGACTCGCCACCTTAGAGCTGAAGACTGGGTGTGTCCAGGTCTGGGGGCGCCAGGCAAACGCAACTCTGCTCTCCTGGAGCGCACCATTCCAGCTGGGGGAGGGGAGGGATGTTAAAAGTACAGGTAACTGAGGCGAATTCCAGTGGTGCCCAGCACAGGAGGACAATGGCCCCAGCGACGCCAGGGTGGGGCGGGGTGTGAGGGCACAGGGTGATCAGTGGCTCTGAGCCAAGCGGGGGGCTAACAGACTTCTGCGGGAGCAGAAGCCAAGGCACGAGGACCAGAGTGGAGGACAAAGAGGAGCCAACTTAGACCTCTGAATCCCACTGATCTGGTGACTCAGTTTTCCCACCTCCGAAATGGACTCAGTTATACCTACCTCATGGGTTTGAGAAAACTAGGGGTAATGTTGACAAGTTGCCACTTGGAAGAGGTTTGGAAGCAACTGTGGTGCTGACAGAGGACCTGGGGGTCAGGAAGGCGCTGGGGCAGGACGGAGTCAGCCTGTGCAGTGTTGCTTACACCTGACCAGATCCAGGTTCTAGAAAGTTCACCTGCCAAGTCACATGGAAGATGGACCAATATCAAAGAGGAGGGAGTCGCTGCTGGGTAAGGGGGCTGGACCTGGGCAGGCACAGTGGGCTGGAGAGGGGGAACCACCCTAAGGGGGAGCTTGTGTCCGACTGCACAGACCCCGTGGTCTGGGGCAGCCTCCTTGGTCCCCTTCTCCCCTGGTTCTTCTCCAGCCTTGGCACTCTGAATCCCAGACTCTCAGCACACCCCAGTCTTTCCTGCCTCCAGGCAGATTTTGTACCAGAGGAAGAATTTGACCAGGGGGTATTTTGCCCAGACAGGACTCTTTTTTAAAAGATAATATATATTTTTTCATTGTGATAAAATACACATAACATGAAATTTATCGTTTTTACCACTTTAAAGTACACGGTTCAGCAGCATTGACTACACACACATTATTCTGCAACCATCACCACTATCCATTTCTAGAACTTTCTCATCTTTCCACAGTGAAACTCCATGCCCTTAAACACTAACTCCCCATTTTTCCTTCTCCCCAGTTCCTGGCACCCACCGTTCTACTTTCTGTCTCTATGAGTTGAACTCCTCTAAGGACCTGATATAAGTGGGAATCTTACAGTATGTGTCTTTTTTGTGACTGGCTTCCTTCATTTAGCATAACATCTTTAAGGTTTATCCATGCTGTAGTGTGTGTGGAAATTTCCTTTTTCAAGGCTGAGCAATATTCTATTCCTGTATATAATCACAGTTGTGTTCATCCATTCACCCATTGATGGACACCTGGGTTGCTTCTACTTTTTGGCTGTTGTGAATCATACTGCTGTGAACACAGATATATAAATATCTGTTTCAGATCCTGCTTTCAGTTCCTCGGGGGAACATACACAGAAGTGCAATCGCAGGATCATATGGGAATTCCATGTTTAATTTTTTTGAGCAACCACTGTATTGCACCAAAGCAGCTGCACCATTTTATATTCCTGCCAAGTTTTTTGTTTTAATCTGAAATTTTTTCATCATTTAGAGACTTGAGGTAACTGTTGAGTGGGATTTGAACCCAGGTCTGTGAGACCCCAAAACCTCTTTTTGACTGTAACCCTCCCTGAAGGGGTTGGGCTGAAGACCCTGGTGAAATGTGAAGGCAAAGGGTGGGGAGCCGAAAGGCCAAAACCTTCTTGCCTGCAGGCTCCCCTTCAGGCTTGGGGGGGCTTGTCCCATCTGTCTTGGGAGAGGAAGGCAAATCTTTAGAGCTTCACCAGATGGCAGGGAGCACCTCCCCCTGGACCTGAGCTGAAGCCAGACTAGCCATGAAAGGGGGAGCCTGCCTGTCCTGAGTTCCCTGGAATTTCTTCCTACTCCACCCACATGAGGATCCAGCCAAAGGGCCCCCAGAAACCATTCAGTGCTGCCATGTCAGCGTGGGAAAAAGGAAACCCTAGTGTGGGGTCCTCTGAACTCAAGACTCCTGCGTGTACCGAGGAGGCCAGGGCTGGAAAGACGGACTGTCCCCCTTCAGCTTCCAGAGTGGTAGCCAGTCATCATGCCCGCCATGTGCCACAAACACCACCCAAGGAACCAATTCCCCACAGTAGGAAGTAAAGTTGTTGTTGCAGAAATGACAAATGTTACTGCAGTTTACTGTTCTCAGTGCCCAGCATCCACGGCTGCTTACAAATAAATAAGTATATATAATGTTATGTTGCTTCTTACCTAATTCTGTATTATATAACATTATATTGATATATAACATACGTAATTGCTTCTTCTGCCAGGTAACAGGACATTAACAGGATGGATACTTTTTTTAAAGATTTATTTATTCATGCATACAAGAACTGGGGTGCAGCCAGAGGTGCGGGGAGTGAGAGGATTCACCAGAGACAGAGTGGGGAGCAGAACAGGCAAATCTACTGAAGTAACTGCTGAGGGGAGCAGTGAATGAGGCAGGAGAGGTCTTCTGCGCCCTGTGGGAAGCTTCCTGCCCGGGGATTGAACCCATGGTGCAGTGGCTGCTGATAGCTTCATAGTGCTGAGACCCAACCCGTCGAGCCACCAGGGAGGCCCAGGATGGATACATTTTAATCCAAGTTCAGGGCCGGAACTTCCTTGGACCACACAAATACCAGACAACCTGGTTCTGGGCTACAAGTCCAGAGAGGTTGGGGTCCCATCTTAAAGTGTGCCTGTGTCCATGGAGGGGTATCTTCCTGCTTTGGGAAGGCTCTGGATTTTGAGTTTTAGATTTCATTTTTGAGATGTCATTATTGCGCCCCCTGGCGGAAGCATTCCTTCCTCACATGGTCAAGACTGGATCAACCAGCGCGCAGAGCTGCGGGAACAAGAAATAAAAATTTTACAAAAGTTGTTAGTTGAGATTGCAAAAGGCTGCAGCCTCCCACTTCCTCTCCTTGGCTCCTGTTTGGCATCACTTCTTGATGCCCTTTGTACCACAGTCACGTGCTTCCCAGGGGTAAAGAGTCCACCAGCATCATCTCAGCTTTTCTTGAAAGTAGTGGATAGCTACCTATTCTGCAAGTTTGGTGCAGGGTAAGCAGTAGCAGAGAGCCCACAGCTCTCATACGCCAAACACTGTTTTAAGGCAAGGGATGCTCAGATGTGTCCTGATTCTAAAATATTAAATGTGGGGCCTCCCCGGTGGCGCAGCGGTTGAGCGCTGCGCTGTGGAGCTGTCGGCAGCGGCGACACTAGTTCGATGCCTGGCCGGGGAGAATCCCACATGGTGCGGCAGACCTCTCCTGCCTCGCCCGCTGCTCCCCTCAGCAGTGTACTTCTGATCTGCCTGTTCTGCTCCCCACTCTGTCTCTGGTGAACCCTCTCGCCGCCCCACGCCTCTGGCCTGTACCCCAGCTTGTATGTATAAATAAAATAAAATCTTAAAAAAAAATTAAATGTGGCAGTGACTGGGAATATGTGCATTTTTAGAATTGGTGGGATAAGATATATAGTGAGGCTCTGGGAACTGACAGCTGTGGGTGGAAAGGGGACAGGGAGCCGGCCAGAGGCCAAAAGAACTGCCAATGAGCCAGGACAGCCCCAAGGGGGACAGCCCCGAGGGGGTTCTCAGAGAGCTGGAGAAGAGTCTGAACAAAGAGGGGTGTGCTCGCTGATGTCCTGGGGGCAGACAGGTTGATGAGCACAGAGATCTCTACATTTGTTGAAATGCAGGTAAGGATGACTTGATGAACTGTTTCAAATGAACTGGTAGGAACAAAATTCCCACTCAACTAGGCCGAAAGCCACTTGGCAGTAAGTCCACTGTCATAGGGAGCATAAACTGAGTGTTTGCTTTTTTTTTTTAAAGATTTATTTATTAATGCATACAAGCTGGGGTACAGGCCAGAGGCGTGGGGTTCACCAGAGACAGAGTGGGGAGCAGCACAGGCAGATCGACAGAAATACACTGCTGAGGGGAGCAGCCGGAAAGCAGGGGAGGTCTGCCGCACCATGTGGGAATCTCCCCGGCCTGGCGTTAAACTCGAGTCTCTGCTGCCAACAGCTCTGCAGTGCAGAGCTCAACCTCTGCGCCACCAGGGAGGCCCTGAGTGTGTGCTTTTAAAGGGAGAAATGAAATGGGGTGATCATGGAAGGCAGGGATGGCTTAAGGCAGGGCTGATTTTTTTTAAAGATACTAAGCCATGTTTGTACCCGTATGTGCATGATTCAATAATGAAGGAGAAGTGAATGGCCAAGAAGTGAGAGGGCTGGGCTGGTCCAGGAGAAGCGGGGAGTAGGAGGCGGTGTGGGAAGCAAGCAGCGGCAACCAGGTGGGCGCCGGTCAAAATGAGCTGGGCTAGGTGACTGGAAGGTGAGGCAACTTTTGTCATATCCCAGTATTCAGGTCAGAGAACTGCCCAGTTACGAGCGTTAATTTCTCTCTCCCTAAAGTGAGCACTTTTGGGGCCCTGTACTTGTGCATTACTCTTTACCTTAGGCTCCCCGCCAACAGCCAGCACGTGTAAGAGCAAACAGTCAGCCCCAAGCTTAAAGGACGGCGGAGCAGGAGGACGCCTGCGCTTCATCCACCGGGGGCGCCAGTCTTCACCAAGCCCCTCACCTGAAACAAGGCGCTCCGGAACCCCGCACCCCCAAATGCAGGAGGCGGGGCTCCAGTGAGCTTGAGGCGCGCGCCCGTGTCCGCTGCGCCTGCGCGTCGGGATCCCGTGCGGCCTCTTCGGCGCTCGCTCCCAGGCGTGCGCGTGCCCGCGCGGCGCCTGCGCAGAAGGACGAGGAACCTGGTTCCCCGAGCGGTCCCGGCGCCTGCGCGCTGCGGGCTCCGGGCCTCCCGGCCTGAGGGAGAGAAGCAGGGAAGATGGCGGCCGTGGTGGAAAATGTAGTGAAGCTGTGAGTGGTGCTTCCTTTCTCTAGGCCGGGAGGTGTTGGAAGGGGCCCGGGAAGGGGACGCGGGGCGAGAGGGGCGAGGCGGAGGGAGGGACGTGGCCGGGAAGACCAGGCTTCGACTCCGAGTGGGGAGGCCAACGGAGACTCGGGAGAAGACGTTGCGCTTCTTTGGAAACTTGTGGAGGCCCTGAGGGGGGCACACGGGCGCCCCGGACGGGCAGCCTCCCCGCACGGCCGGAGCGCTCCTGGGGCTCCGGTTCCCAGAGTGTGGCGCCCTGCTCGCGTCGGAGAGACCCCGTCCGCTTCGCCCCGAGACGCCGCGGTCGCGAGGAGTCGGGCCCAGGGCGCCCAGGGACCGACCCGGGTCCCCGCGCAGCGCGGCCGCCGACCCCTCCCAGTCGGCTGCCCGCCGCCCGCCCCGGAGCAACAGGCGCGGCGGGGCTTCAGCCCGGCGGTTTTGTTCTCCGCGGTCCCCGGACGCGGGGAGGGCGCTTGGGCTTCAGGGACCACGGCCACAGCGGTTCTCGGGGCGCGTGTTGGGGAGCAGCACCGGAGGGAAAGAACTCCCGGGAGGGGGCCGTGGCCGTTGCTCCAGCCGCCGGACGGACGGGACGGGGCCGGCGGTCTTCGCGCCGTGCGGTGGCCTGTGCGGGCCAGAGCGCCGGAAAGTTGCGGGGAGTGCTGGCTGGGGAGGTGAGGCCGGGCCGCTGGCTGCCGCCTGCGAGCCGAAGATGCGGGCGCCTTGAGCGACCCAGCCCCCCGCCCCCAGCGGTCGGAGCGAGTTTTCTACCGGGCTCAGGCCCCGTGGACAAATAGCTCGCCCCGTTTAAGGGGTAGACTGGACTCGGGGCGGGAGTGGGAAAATCGGGGCGTCTGGTTGTCCTGTCTGGGCTCTTGGATTTTGACTGGATGACAAGGCAGAGATTTGGGAACTGTTCTAAGGGACCCACAGTTTCTCTGTCTTTGTGGTGGGCCGAGCCCCACTTTTCCCAGGAGCCTTTTTAAAGGTTTGCCTTGCTTCCCCTCCCCTGCCTGGAGCCTTTTCTTTGAGAAGCTTTCCCACTTCCATTAAGCTAAGTGCCTTCATCTCTTGTGGTTTTTTGCCTTTTTTTTTTCCAACTTGCTTTCAGCTCTCTCCTGCCGCCTCTTTCAGCCACCCCTGCTCCCAACATTATTATCTTTCTCTCTGATCTGCCCACTCCAGTTTCCCCAGCTCTCTCTTCAGGCTGACATTTCCCTCAATTTAGAAATGACGCTGTTGATCTACAATTTATATCGTTATCCTTCCTGACTCAGATGTTCCTTCTTTGTTTCTCTGCCTTTCTCTTTGTTGCCTCCCCCCATCCCAGGGTAAGGGGAGGTTTTACACAAGTTTCATGCTTCCTGAAAAAGAATCCAAGCTGCTACCTTGGAAGTCTTACTGTACTGAGGGGATGTCAGGCTTTTCTAGGTTTGGAGAGTTACAGGTAAAGAGGGTCTTCACGGGGGAAGACTTTCTTCAGGGAAACCCTCTCCTGTGCTCTTAGGAGTCCATGAAAATAGACCAAGACTTGCCTGTTTAAAGAACTGTAACGACTTCTCTTAAAAGAACTATGGAGACTTGAGGGTTCCTGAGTACCAGTGATGGGAAACTAACTCTCTCCTCAGTCCTGGCCACAGTCCTGGGGAGCGCAAGCACTATACAGCTCCCTCAGAACTTTCTTTTTAAGAAGGTGCTTGCAATCCTGCTGTACCGTTCTCGGCCTGGAAAGGCACGTGTCTCTGGGTCCTGGCGCCTAGTCTTCCGGCAGCTGAGATTATACATCGAAGTCAAAACTACTCATCTTTTCTGGCTTTCATCGGGGAGAAAAATTGTCCTATTTGTAAGTTCTCTGTTCCTCTCAAGCGTGTCTGGATTGAGGAAGTCTTTACTAGGGTCATGCGTGGCGAAGTAAGGCTGTAAAATAGTTGTGGCTGCTGATTGGTTCTGAAACCTTCTGCCTTAGGTAACAGGATCTGGAGAATAATGTGAGCTTGTAATTTCTCACAGTCGGAGCCTAAGATTCTTAAGATCTCTCACTCTTTCTTCAGATCCTCTCTTCCCCCAACTTAAGTGTTTCCTCCCAGCTTTCCTACTCACATGAAGTTTCCCCCACCTTCTGCAGTCCCACCAACTCACAAAAGCTTTGCTAGAACATCTCTCGTCCATTCCCCACACCGTTTCCAGCCTCCTTGCTCCCACTTTGCAGCCCTCAGCCGCCTGCTTCTTCCTTCCGTTGACTTCCCTTGTCAGTATCAATTTCGTCAGCAGAGACAAAGGAGCTGCTGCACTCAGCCTTGTTTATCCAATTTTCCTCTGTGGCGTGAGGACGTGGCTGCCTCCTAAAGGCAAGTGAATGTGAGTCCGCTCTCCTCTCCTCTCCTCTCCTCTCCAGCACCAGGTTCCTGCCCACCTCAAATTACAGTCATTACCGCCCATTGAATCCAGCCAGGCTGCCGGGGTGTCGCGGCCCCTGTGTGTGGCGTTGTGTCTTTTGCAGCTGCTGGGCGGATGCTAAGCTGTGTCTGAGCGGCCTGATGTGGCGCTCAGCACAAGCCCCTTTCAATTTCGGAGCAGGGTTTGTTGGTGCAGCTCAAGTTATGGACATGAGCACGGGACTTCCTCATCCAGCTTCTGGTGCCGGGCCTCCCTCTAAGTAGAAGGTATCCAGCCTCTGGAGTCCGGCCCCCTCAGTCTCTAGCAGAGGAATCTGGGGTCCGCGTGGCTGGACAGTGTCCACATTTATGTGGCGACTCGCAGCCAAATGAGGTCTTTCTTACTCCCACGTTAAATCAAGACCCCCCAGACACCTTCGCGGCCCTTGGGATACCGTGGGAAAGAACTCGCCTCCGCCCTCAGTCTGTTTCTTTGTGAATGGGAGCTGGCAGCGTTGGGGTGAACACCAGGACTGAAGTGCGCGTTAAAAACTGAGGGAGAACAAGATGGGTCCTGTGGAACGGTGCTTAGAAGCCGAGCAGTGTGACTCCTGGCTCTGCAGGCTGTCAGCTTTTTAGCACGCTTAAAGGTCTGCTCTTGGTTCAGACATCAAATTGAGTCTTTGGAGTTCAAAAAGGTGGGTTTTTTTAAAGATTTATTTATGCAAACGAGCTGGGGTGTCAGCCAGAGGTGGGGGGGGGGACTCACCAGAGACAGTAGAACAGGCGATGTACTGAGATGCGCTGCTGAGGGGAGCAGCGGGGAGGCAGGAGAGGTCTGCTGCGTCCTGTGGGAATCTCCCTGGCCGGGGATCGAACTAGTGCTGCAGTGTCTGCTCATAGCTTCATAGTGCTGAGACTTAACCCCTTGGCACCACCCGAGAAGGTTCTTATATCATTTGATGGTGTGAGAATGAGGGTTGACATTTGCATTTGTCAATGCATTTGTCACCACAAGCTCGCTGAAAAGTAGATTCCGAGTTGAGGTGTCTCAGATGCTTCCTATTGACCGTGAAATCAGCTCTGAGCATCAGCTGGCTGAAGACCCACCTCAAAAGAAAGTGGCATCTAGGAGAAAGCCCCCTCACCACCCGGCTCTTCTCCCTGGAAACTTGCAGTTGCTTTTCCACCTCTTTGTTTGGCGCTGTGACCCTGCTCAGCACTGAAACCTCCTTTCCCCTTGTCACCTTGGGGATTGTGCAATAACTGCCCTGTTTGTTTGGGGTTTTCTTGCGGCTAAATAGACCTTCCTTGTGTACCTAGACTGCAGTTTGCTAAATATTTTAGTAGTCCCCAGACCTTTTGAACATTCTGCCTATTTGTAAAACCCCGTGTCTGCTCAGAGCGGTGAGTGTGACGGAGACCGCACGTTGTCAGCCCGGGGCTGGTCACGTGAGAGGCACGGGATGCGCGTTTGTTTCTTCCCTGCTTTGTGGCTTAGACGTAAGTCTGATTAGACACATGATGATGAAATCGTGTGTTCCTGGTGGTACTTTATTTGCAAAGTGCCTTTGCCCTAATGACTTCATGAAGGGGCTTGGCGTCCCGTGAGGCGGAAATGGAGGCAGACAGAACCGCAGAGGCAGCCTCCCAGTCCCTTGAGCCTGGCAGAGAAGCAGGTGGCAAGGGAGAGGGTGAGCTCAGCACCCACCCCCTGCTCCCACGACCCGTACACGCCTGATTATTGTCGCCCCGCAGCCTTGGGGAGCAGTACTACAAGGACGCCATGGAGCAGTGCCACAACTACAACGCCCGCCTCTGCGCCGAGCGCAGCGTGCGCCTGCCGTTCCTGGACTCGCAGACGGGGGTGGCCCAGAGCAACTGCTACATCTGGATGGAAAAGCGACACCGAGGTCCAGGTGAGGGCCTAGGTCAGGGTCATGGGCGCAAGTTTCCTCACCTTAGGTGATGAGCCCGGTGGTTAGAACCCAGAGAGGGTGACGTGGACAGGTTCACACCAGCATCTTTGTTTTCCGCCCCGCGGAGGCTGTCACTTGTTCGGCTTTCTGTGAGCTGTGCATAGCCTGGCCCCTGTTTCTGCAGATTCTCCTCCCTTCGCTACTTGCTGTCCCCGCCTTCTCCACCACCCCCTTGTTTTCAAACTCAGGGGGACCTACTCATTTTGAAAGTGCCGCATGGTGTCTTCTAGGACTGGGCTCGGGCTGGATTGAGTCCTCTCTCTCTTCCTTCCACAGGTTTGGCCTCTGGGCAGCTATACTCTTACCCTGCCCGTCGCTGGCGGAAAAAACGGCGAGCCCACCCCCCTGAGGACCCAAGACTTTCTTTTCCATCTATTAAACCAGGTACGGCACCCCCAGCCGAGCCGGGGGCTGGCCTAGTGGGTGGTAAGAAGCGTGCTGACCCCTGCCGTGCGCCAGGTCCATCGCTAGAGCCTGCAGATAGCACAAGGATGAGACGCGGTCCTCCCCGAGGCGTGTTCGGTCTGGTGGGGCAGGCGTGAACGGGCCGGCGCCGGTGGCGTGGGGCCGCGCGGCTCCTGCAGCCTGGGGCCTGAGCTGGCCTGGCCGGCAGTCCTCCTGAGCGCCCCGTCCTGACCGTTCCCGCAGACACAGACCAGACGCTGAAGAAGGAGGGGCTGATCTCTCAGGACGGCAGTAGTTTGGAGGCTCTATTGCGCACTGACCCCCTGGAGAAGCGAGGCGCCCCGGACCCCCGAGTTGATGATGACAGCCTGGGCGAGTTTCCTGTGACTAATAGTCGTGCACGGAAGGTACGAGATTAACACTGGGACTGAGGAGCCTGCATGGAAGCCAGCCTCCTGTCGTCAGCGACCACCTGGGAGCGAGGAGGGGGAGCGAGGGCGGGAGGCAGGCCGCGGGCGTTGCCTGCCCCTTCCCTGGCTAGCGCCAGAAGCGGACTGCTGCCGTCCGGTCTCTCTGGCTCCGCTCCTTCTGAGTACACGCTCGCTCATCTTTGTCAAAAAGGATTTTGGTGCCTGGGGTCACATAGGGGAATGAAGTAGACCTGGTCCCTGCCAACAGAGCAGATAAAATTGTATGTAAAAGTCGTAACATGCCAGGCACTGCGCTAGGTGCTTTCCCATCATTTTTCCAGTCTGTACAACCCTATGAGGTTTGGGGACTGCGGCCCCCGTTTCACTCACAGGGAGGTGGAAGCAGAGCAGTTTCACAAGCTTTCCACGGGCCACACAGTAGGCAGCCGAGCTCTAATTTCCATTTAGGAGATGAGGTGTCAGAGGGCTTAGGGATTTTGGGCATCAGGAAAAGTTTATGGAAGTGTGGCATTTATGTGTTTTTTTTGTTTTTGTTTTTTTAAGATTTATTTATTTGTGCATACAAGCTGGGGTGCAGGCCAGAGGCATGGGGCGGCGAGAGGGTTCACCAGAGACAGAATGGGTAGCAGAACAGGCAGATCAGAAACACACTGCTGAGGGGAGCAGCGGGCGAGGCAGGAGAGGTCTGCCGCGCCATGTGGGATTCTCCCCGGCCGGGCGTCGAACTCGCGTCACCGCTGCCGACAGCTCCACAGCGCAGCGCTTTAACCCGCTGCGCCACCGGGGAGGCCCGAAAGTGTGGCATTTGATATGGCCACTCAGAGATGGTGGGAAAGCGAGGGCCCGAGAAGAGGGGCAGAGGAAGCAAAGCCCACACATTGGAGGGAGAAGAAAGGGCCCACTGGGTGCTTGAAGGCTGGCAGTGAGGAAGGAGGCTGGAGTGGGTGGCCCAGCTCCCAAAGAGGTTCTGGGAGGGCTTGCTGGCCCCACGTGGGGGAATTTCTGTGTGGGCATTATTTCTGCCCGCCCTAATCCTCCTGTCCACTCAGCGGATCCTAGAACCCGATGACTTCCTAGATGACCTTGATGATGAGGACTATGAAGAAGACACTCCTAAGCGACGGGGCAAGGGGAAATCCAAGGTGAGGCGTCCGGGGCTGCCTTCAAGCCGGGGAAGGGACCTGCGGGGTCCTGCTGTTTGACAGCCTGTGGCCGCCACTTTCCTGTTCAGTGAGAGTCGCGCCACTTCAGGAAACCGAAACTCCTCAGGCCTAGGCATCTTGGTGAGGCCATCTTGTTGCTCTTCTTGGCAGGGTAAAGGTGTGGGCAGTGCCCGTAAGAAGCTGGATGCTTCCATCCTGGAGGACCGGGACAAGCCCTATGCCTGTGACAGTGAGTGCCTCACCATTGGGTGGGTAGTCCTTGCCGTGGACCCAGCCCCTGCTGGATGTGAGAGGAGGGAGGGCTGTGTTCTCGCTCAGAGGCTCTGACAGGCCAGGCCCCTGTCCTGCCTGCTAGCTGGCTCCCTCGGAGCCCCCGGGAGGCCTGGCTCCTCCGCAGGATGGGCGGGGCCTGCATGCTCTGTGGGAGATGTCTGCTGTCCTCGGGGTGGGGGCCCGGTGGGTGCACTGCTGGCCTCAGCGGACGGCCTCCAGGGCCGCTGGCCCCAGGCAAAGCAGGGCCCCAGGAGTCCAGTGCCGAGTGTCTGATGTCTGCTGTCTGTCCCTTTCCTCTGGCTCACTCCACTTCTGCCCCTCCGCTCTGGGAGCGCCACGCCACTGGGGTTTCTCTCTCGTTCACTCCGCTTTCCTGCCGCTGCTGCTGCTCCCGTCTCAGCCGTGTCAAGGCCTCCTTCTCATGACTTTTCTTTCTGTCTTTCAGATAGTTTCAAACAAAAGCATACCTCGAAAGCGCCCCAGAGAGGTAGCTCTCGCAACTTTTCAGCCTTTTGGTTTTCCTGTCCCTGTCCCCCTCGTTCCTCCCGCCTCTCTCCTCTCCTGTGCTGCTAGCTCCCCAGCTCTGGAATGGCTCTGGGCGGAGCAGGGGCCGCTGCGGGCTCCACCCTCACGGGCGGCCGGAAGCTGCCTTCCTGCTGCTTATCTCCCGCAGACTTGCTCCTGGGGCTGCTGGGGCCACTGCATGGGGTGGCCTCGAAAACATTATAAGGAGTCCATCGCGGACAGAGCCCTCTGCTTCCCCACCCCAAACAGCTACTTGGTGGTCAGCTAATGTTCCCCGCCCCCCATCTCCCTGTCCTCTCCCCAGTCCTTTCCTGCTGGCCCCTTGTTCTTCTTGGTGTCAAGTTTCCAAGCTGCCTCGTGGGGATCTGCTCTCTCTGCTGGTTGGTGGGGGTTGGGCCAGGCACCGATGTGGGAGTGTCTTTGTGTTCATTTGGGGGGCTAGCCTCCTGGCTGACTTGGTAGGTCATCCCTAAGAGTTCCAGTCCCCCCTCCTCTACCCACACTCAGCAGAGATGGCTCTGTGGTGTGTATGGGGTAGCAGGAGCCTTCACATTTACTGAGAGGTAAAATGTTTGGGATCTCTTCCTCCCCTTCTCAACCTGGGGGTCCCCAGACTATTCCCCGAAAAGTGCTTGTGGGTAAGGGCTCAGCCCCTCGCAGCCGGTGTGGCCAAGGAGAGGTGGTCCTGGGGGTGAGCAGTGAGCAGAACCAGGGAAGTTGGAGACCCCCAGGGGCTGAGGCTCTTGGCCTGTGCCAGAGAGCTTATTGGGTTGGGGGTGGTTGCTTCCACCTCAGGTGGAACCCCACGACTTGGAGCTGCAGGGATACGGCACTCAGAGATCCTGACGCTCTCCTCTGCAACCTTCTCCCCGTGCAGTCTGTGGAAAGCGTTACAAGAACCGGCCCGGCCTCAGCTACCACTATGCCCACTCCCACCTGGCTGAGGAGGAGGGCGAGGACAAGGAGGACTCCCAGCCGCCCACGCCGGTCTCCCAGCGGTCGGAGGAGCAGAAATGTAAGCCGCGCTGCCGGAGGCCTGGCGCGGGGCCGCGGGCTGGCCCAGGGGCCCGGCATCAGAGTCCTTCCCTTCCCTGCAGCCAAGAAGGGCCCCGATGGCCTGGCCCTGCCCAACAACTACTGTGACTTCTGCCTGGGGGACTCGAAGATCAACAAGAAGACGGGGCAGCCCGAGGAGCTCGTGTCCTGCTCCGACTGTGGCCGCTCAGGTACCGCCCCCCC
>PVIJ01018424.1:0-26384 GCA_004024925.1 Scalopus aquaticus | reverse complement strand
TCTGGCTTATTTCACTGAGTATGATTCCCTCTAATTCCATCCATGTCGCTGCAAATTGCATGTGTTTATCTTCTTTCCATGATGAATAGTATTCCATTGTGTATATGTACCACATCTTCTTGATCCAATCATCTATTTTTGGACATCTGGGTTGCTTCCATACCTTTGCTATTGTGAACAGTGCCGCAATGAACATACGAGTGCATGTATCCTTTCGGATTAGTGTTTTTGTATCCTTTGGGTAAATTCACAAAAGTGGGATTGCTGGTTCGTATGGAAGCTCTATGTTTAGCAGTTTGAGGAATCGCCATACAGCTTTCCATAGTGGTTGGACCAGTTCACATTCCCACCAGCAGTAACACGCCTATTGTAAATAATGCTGCAGTGAACACAGGAGGCATTCATCCCTTCAAATAATGTTTTGGCATTCATCAGTAGATACCTATGAGTGTAATTTATGGATCATATGTATATCTATTTTTAATATTTTAAGAAATCTCCACGCTCATTTCATAGGGGCTGGACAGTTCTACATTCCCACCAACAGTTAAAAGGATTCCTTTTTCTCCTCACCCTCACCAAAACTTGTTCAATCAGATGTCCTTTTAGCTTTATGGACTGGTATATTTAGTTCCTTCCCAAGTATAGGAAGCTTTTCTCTATTATTTCTCTGAGTAGTGCAAGTCAAAATCACCCATAAAATCCATTTCACAACTATTTATATATCTATAATAAAAACAAGTATTGGGAAGAATGTGAACAAATTGGAATTTTCATGTTGTACCTCGAAAATTACCATATGATAAACAGCAGGTATACTCCCAAATATGTATTCAAATTGGTGGTTGCAAGGGGCATGGGGAATAAAAATGACTGCTTAATCGATGTGCTTTGGGGGGGTGGTAATATTTTGTTTGGGTATTAGATGGAGATACTGTGAATATACTGTCACTGAATTATGTATTTTAAAATAGTTAATTTTGCCTAATGTGAATTTTGCCTCAATTTTAAACTGAAGTCAAAATTTACCTTGCCCCTAGAATATACAACATCTGATGACACTTTTGATAATCAAAAAACATTCAAAAATCAGAACCCTGTATATACTGAAGGGCAAAATAAGTCACTATAGTCAGATGTGGGATCTCTTCTTCACATCTTGGCTATCTATTCTACACTAGACTATCTAGACTCAGATTTCTAGGCTCTGAATCAGACAGAAAAGACCTAAACTTCCTTGGTAATGTGAGTTCTCTTAGGTAATCTCCCAGAGTCCCTAAATTTTTTTGTTTTATGTGTCTTCCTAATCCCAATCACTATGCATCTGCACCACAAGAATTCAGTAATCTGTTGTATTCCAACCTCTCAATCTAAGCTTCCAGTTTTAAAAGGGTAGCCTAAATGAAAGTAAACCATGTGGATCACCTTTATACATATCCATCTAGTACAGTTTCCCACTGTCCAGGATTCTCCCCACAACCTAATCAGATAAACTTAAATATCTCTTTATTGCTAAAGTCACACTTACTCAACTAAATTTTGTGACGTTACAGCCCTGGTCACAAGCATTAATTCTTTTTAAGTCTAACATTAATTAGTATTATTTAAAGCCTACTTGATTTAAGCTAAATTCTGATCCTCCTTTATGAGTTTCTGGGCTTGGGCTTTCATTAATCTACCTTAAGAATGTTAAACCCCATCCTTGCCATGTTCTTTTTCATGGCCATTTTTAATAAGCTTGAAAATGCTAACACAAACTCAGTCACTCCAATCCATAGCACCATTTCTGTGTCCAAATATTTAGCTTCTAAGAAGGATATATAAAGGCAGGGCATGGGTTTTGAACTTCGTGGAAGGAATCACTAAAATGTAATACTGAAAAATTATAAAATTTGTGGGTCAGAAATGTTGGGCCAGTATTTTGCAAAGCTAGTTAGCAGAAAAGTCTGAGCATTTTTCAGTACCAATTAAATTTCACCACCTTCACAGAAGCCTTTAATTTGGAGATATTCCTGCTGGAGTAAAAGAATGAGTCATATGATAAGATCCCTTTAACCTTTACATTTTCACTTTCGAAAAGACTCTGTACCCTGTCTATACCCATTTAATCATGAAATTCCAATGATTCATAAACTTCCATAAGATAGTTTGCTTCTGCAATAATAACTAGCTCTTACGTGATTACCAGCAATTTCACATGCACTATTCATTTGATAGAGCAGAAAATATAAATGTTACCACCCTCAATTTTGTGATAAGAAGTTGCAAAATCAAAATGTTTAAATGAAAATTTATAAGCCACTAATCTGGAAATCAAATTTAGATCTTTAGATTATGTGCTTTCTAAAATGATATGTTATACCTGACATTCAGTACTATACATCTCGATCGTTCAAGTCAAATTTTGTTATTATATACAAAATTTATTTGTTTTATAAAAAATATACAAAATGAATGAATGTTTCCAAATATTTTATGAGGCCAGTATTAGTCTGATACCCCAAACAGGCAGAAACATCACAATAACAAAACAGAAACAAAGAAAGCTGCAGATCAATATGCCAAATTAACATAGGCGCAAAAATCCTCAACAAAATCATAACAAACCAAAGTCAACAATACATTAAAAAGGTAACACCTCATGACCTAGTGGAAATTATTCCAGTTTTGCAATGATGATTCAACATCCACAAATCTACTATAATTAATCATATTAACAAAAAAAAATAAAAATCATACGATCATATTAATAGATACTGATAATGTATCTGACTAGCTTCATCATCCATTTATCAAAACTCCAAGCATACTTCAACATGTTAAAGAACATATATGACAACCCACAATTACCATTCTCCTCAGTGGTGAATTAGAAAACTTCCTCTAAGATAAGGTACAAGACAAGGATGTCACTGTTCAACAAAGCATTGGAAATCCTAGCTATAGTAATTAGACAAGAAACAGATAAAACTTTCACAATTAATGGAAAAATCATACCTGTGGATATCAGGAACAAAGTCTTCTCATAATGTCCAAAGAAAGTGAGACAAGCCTCCTAGATATACAGAAGTGTCACTTGAACTCTCTACCACTAGGAAAATAACTTAACTTCAAATTGAATAATCCATATCGATACTCCATCTTCTTGAAAGATGAACAAGTTGAGGATATTGGTGAAGAAGGAAGGGTGACTGAAAACTTCTTTGGCCAATAAGTACATAATTATTTTTCAAGTCAGCAAAGCTTTTATCTCAGGAAATCTGCTGAGTGTTATATAATATGAAGACTACACCTATCTAAATGCTTTGGGATGCTAATAAAAGAGAGAAGAGGAAAACAATCAGCTTTGTGACGACTGATTCTCATTTATCAAGTGTGACGTCATATAAATATCTGTGTCTTTAGGAGAAATATTCTATGTGGTTAAAAGAATGAATACTTACCCATCTAAACCTTTTTTTATCAGAGTAGGGTTAAGACAGAGGGCTTCTTGAAATAAAAAATGTCCTTTTCTCCCCCCTTGACTTTACTTTGCTTTCCTCATAATATGTCAATTACAGTTTTAAAGATGGTAGAAAAGTGAGTGTGTGGTTTAAAAAAATGTGCTAGTGACATAGAACACATTACTCAGTCAGAAAAATGTGCTAACCAGGTTGTACCAAGTATCTGACAACTCAATTTCTATTCTGAATTTTAAAAAATTTTTCTATTACTTTCTGAATTTTTTAAAGTATTTAAAGTTGCTTTAATTCAATGTAAACACAGATCCTATAGAGGCCAGAGTTGTCCATTTAGTACTTTAGTCCATAGTAGTACTTTAGTGTTGTACTGGGTACAGCCATTAGAGCAGAGAAGTGTGGAAAACTTAGTCCTTTTGGAGAGACTTGGCATATAAGCTGCTTCCACAGGCAGCCCTTTTGTCTGTTCACCTGGGAAAGAAGCAGAACTACCTAGCTGATGTTTGATTATTTTTTCTTTAAAACTGAGATGAGACCTCAAAATGTTCTTATAAATGTCTTCTCTTTTATTTGTTGTTGTTTTGTGCATATCATCCAAACTTAATTGAAAATTTAACTTTTCTCTCATTGAGAGTCTGAGGACCCAAGGCTTCTCCTCAATAAACAATATCTAAATTAATAAAAAATAATTGGTAGTTTTATATCATGAGTCATCATACTGAAGAAAAATGCCATATCCCAAATTCTAGAACTGTTCCTTTCATCTCTGTCTCCTATCTTCCACTGAATTATTTGAAAGTATTTTTGAGCATAGAGTGTAATAAATGCTAGTAGTATAAGAGAACAAGGCAGGAAAAGGAACAAGATGGCAGCATGGCGCCTAAACTTCCCTCCTCCCATGGACACACAGAGTGGACATATATACATGGAGCAATTCCCTCTGAAAGAAACTAAGAAACCTGCTGAGTAACTCTTACACATCAAGTGAAATAAGAAATATCCACAATGACATGCATGCAAAGACTGAGACATGGTTTTGCCATAAGCCCACTGCCCACACAGCACCATATAGTTGAGAGGCAGCTGCCAACTCTGGGATTTGCCCTAGCAGTGAAGGTTTGGACCACACATCTAGCACTCAACTTTTAGGATCCTACCTGAGGGACGGCCCCCAAAACACTAGTTCTGAAAGCCAGTGAGACTTGTGTTCACAAGACCACAAGACTATAGCAAACAAAGGAACATTTCTTAATGGGTAGCTTGCAACAGGTAGTCTGCTCTATAGCCCACCACCACCTGGGTGAGACTCTCAGAGCGCTGGCATCTGCTTTTTTGAAGTAGATTAAACTCTGGCATCAGATTTTTTGAAGACTTACTCTGGGAAAAAATGTACTGAAAGAACTCTGAACTCTATCTTTTGGAACCAGTCTAAACAAGTATCAAAAGAAGGCATTCGTTGCAAGACTGAGTATGTCTACTTTTGTCATGACACTATGCTCTGGGAGAATCCATTTTCTTTATTTGCTCCATTCATAAATATGAATTATACTTCATTCGCAGGAATGTTGGAATATTTAAGGGCTTAAAATGAAAGGCACATGATGTTCAGTCCCTTTCAGTACTACCTGTGTAGCCTCTACTATCAACAATGTAAAGAATGTCTACAATGTTTTTGTGTGTGGCCTAGACACTCTGGCTCTGTTGTGATGTTTCTGTAGAAAACAAAGAATCACCAATTGACAGTAACCTTAAAAAAAACTAAGGACAACAAGTCAAGATTCAGATATTACTTTTCCAAAGGGTTCATTCTCAGATAGTTTATTTATCTCCTTTTGCACTAAGCACAAACAAGAAGATTCAAAGGAAAAAAAAATGGTGGGTAGAGAAATTTATATTCTTCTAAGCAGTATAATCTATTTCAGAGTCAGACTGATTTATTTGCTTTGGAAATAGTTTCAGAAAACTACCAGATGATTTCATGAAAAATCAGAAAATAAAAATATTAAAGTAGTTAAAAGATTTTACAAAAGAAACCCCACACTTAAGCTAAATAGGAATAAAATGCACTCCTCTTCAAATCTACTTATGTTTATTGTGTAGAAATAACCTGAAAGAAAAATAATTGAATATTTATTGAAAATGGAATGACAGAATTTTCAAAAAATAGTCTGAACTATGGAATGAAATAGGAATATCTTTTTCCTAGGGAGTAGGAGATTCACAGATACTCTAATCTTGTCTAGGAATAACAGCTTCTTGGTCAGACACACTATATTTAATACGGTTATAAAAATGTGTTGTCTTCTTACTCCAAGTTTCTAAATAGTGGACTGAATCACACTTAGAAATGTCTTTCTTTTCACCAAACATATTGTAGGAGTCTTAACTGGCTCCCAAAGAAGAAATTTTAAAAAATGTTTTTGTGGTTAAGGAACAAAGTATTTATAAAGAATTATAAAATTGGGACCTCCCTGGTGGCACAGCAGTTGGGCGCTGCGCTGTGGAACTGTTGGGGCGGCGGCGACGCGAGTTCAATGCCCATAGGGAGAGATTCCCTCATGGTGCAGCAGACCTCTCCTGCCTCGCCCGCTGCTCCCCTCAGCAGTGTATTTCCAACAATCTGCCTGTTTTACTCCCCACTCTGTCTCTGGTGAACCCTCTCTCCACCCCACGCCTCTGGCCTGTACCCCAGCTTCTATGCATAAATAAATAAATCTTTTAAAAAAAAGAATTATAAAATTGGACATATAAAGTTTTCAGTGAATTTTAGTAAGGAAAATCTGTTCCACTATTCAGTTGCATGAAAATATTTATACTGCAGTATTATAATATATCAAGGAAGGGAAAATCATGTAAATCCTTTGAGAATAACTTCATGTGTTCTGAGAATATAATTTTCCACTTTTTTGAAGTCAAGTAAGGAGAATATATAGTCATTAGATTTTTATTTTTTAACAGGGATTATCAACATAATTTTCTCCATTTCTACCTGGAGCTGACACATCAAAATGGAATTTCTCCTAATAATTTATTTATGTTTCCAGGAATTATTATTTTTTATTTAATTAGTATATAGGAAAGATTGATTAAAATTTGGCTTGGGAGTGATTCATATTCTGAACAGTATTCATAGGATTTTATTATTCTGCTTTTTTATTTTACTTCATGCATCATCTTTTCATTTGCCTAAAAATAGGGTATTTAAAACAAAACTAAAAGAAAAGCCATCATTGAGCTATAATAAAATGGGAACTTGGTACTTTGTAAATGGAACATGAAAAATCAGTTTAGAGAATAGAATTTGCTTGTTTTTTTTTTAATTTATTAATTTTTTTATGGAAGGAATGTTGTCTTACAATACTATATATGATTCAGGGATACATATATACCTCTATATACCTCTTTGTACCTCTTCAGATATATTTCACACACCATACTAGGCATCAAAGTACCCATAATCTTCTACCACAAGTTTTAAGAGAATGCATAAGAGAAGTTGAAAGTGGATTTATAGCTTTTTGATTGTTGTTATATTTTGTTTTACTAGTGGGATAAATTTGGACTGTCATTGCCACTAGTGCAAAAGACATTTTCCTTGTTTCACCAGACAGAGGGCAAGGTAGAAAGAATGAGAGAAAGAGAGCTAGAAAATATGAATGAGGGATCTCCATGTTGTAAACATTTCTTCTAAAGGATAGATTCATATTCTTTCTGATTAATTCCACTCAAGATAATCCCCTCCATTTCCATACATGTTGTCTCAAATAATATTTCATCTTGTTCTGATAGCTGAGTAGTATATTCCATTGTGTCTATACACCATATCTTCTTAATCCACTTGTCTATCATTGGCCACTTAAGTTGTTTCCATAACTTGGCTATTATAAATAGTGTTATAATGAACAAAGAAGTATGCAGAGCCTTTGAATTAGTGTTTTTGATTTCTTTGGGTAGATATCTAGGACTGAAATCAATGGACTATGCTGGAAGAATATAGGTGCCATGTTGGTGGGTGTGATGTAGCAACATACATCTGAAAAGGTGTGAACCTATTCCCTAAATCATATACAGTGTTGTAAACCAACACTACCTCAATAAAAAAAAAAAAAATAGAGCTAAAATAAAAGGAATAAGACAGCCTGGCAATGTGTGCCAGACTTCACACTGAGTTCAGAAAAGAAAAACAAAATAGAGGATTATGAGGTGAGATTTTTATCCTCACCCTGGTTCAAATGACTATATGTACTATCCAAGCACAATATGTAGGCAAAGGGGTGCCAAAAGAGAAAAAAATAAATAAAAGATAGAGTTCTAAAGGGTAGCCCTTTATTTTTGTCTGACAAAAAAAAAAAAGAGGAGAAAGTGACGTATCAAGCATGTATTAATATAAAAATACTTTTTTAAAAGATGATAAAAGTTTATAAGCATATCAGAATAATCTGATAAAATTAATGTTTTAAAAATGCAACTTCATGTGGAATAGAATATATGTGTCTAAATAAACTTTTCCGAAAGATCAGAGACTTTTACAAGTCCAGTAAGGGAGAACTACCTGTAAAATTTTATGTAATATGGACTTTCTCCTACTTTTAATACAAATGTGCCATTTCTATCTCTGAAGCCCTCCTGTCAAATGTCACTTCTCAGATCAGCAATTCAATAATGCCTCCTTTTTTTGTACTTGATTTTAAGAATTTCAGATGTTATTCCAGAAGTATACTTAGCTCTTATAAAATTGTGAGCCAGAAAGTGGCCACAAAGTCTACAGTATTTTAAAAATTACCCCATTTTAACTAACAATCAGTCATCACTTAACTGAAAATAAGACATTTATTCATTTTTTCTTTGAGAGAAGCAAGAAGTGATGCCTGGCAAATAAACTGGTGTGTTTTATCAACTCATTATCCATCTGTGATCATGGTGTATGCTATAGGTTGTGGGTTTATAACCTTCCTTCTCTCCTCTGCTCCCTCCCTTCCTTCCTTCCTCCCCTCCTTTTTTTCTCTCTTTTTTCCTTTCAAATATTTGTTACAATTGGCCAAGCTTTTAAAATATATATATATAATATATTATATATAATTATATATTATTATAATTGTTGTAATTATTATTATATAGTATATATTATTATATATTATATATTGTATATTATATTATATAATATTATATATTATATTATAATATATTATATATATAATAATATATATAGTATATAAATAATATATATATATATATTCCAACATGGGAAATAAAACAATGGAACAGACAGGCTGTAGTTTGGGTGGTGGCCTAGAGTCCACACATCCATTTCCTCTTTCTTAACTTCAAACAACTGCTATGAGATGTTAAAAAATCAAAAATCAAAAATCAAAATCTTAGCACTCACAAACAGTATAGTCAAAAAATTGAAAACATGTGATGCAGTGACACAATTTCCAACGTGTAAAATATGTTAAAAATTTTAAAAATTGTCCATGTGAATGGTGCCATTTATACAATAGTGTGTTGAAGCCTTTTGTTTGTGTTTGTATTGTGCCCCAAACTTCACTGTAAATTTGTTTGTGTGTTTCATCAATTTGGGAAAAACATTTTTAAAAATTTAATTCAAATTTCTATTTGAGATTTGAAATTTAGTGAACTGAGTTGAGACAGCCATTGGACCTTCCTGATAATCAAAATGACAAATGACCAATTTCATCAGGCAAACAAATAGTCCACAGACAGACTTCTGTGAGCTGGAGTTCCCACAGATAAAAAGGGACAAAAGATATTTGATGTTTTGAAAGGGTTATTTGATATACACTAGCTTCTCATTTGCTTTATTTTTAAGAATGGTCAGCTCTGCATGACTGTCTCAACAAAGAAATTATGATTTTATGTATGAAACTAGGCACTGTTAAAAAATATCTACTCATTCATTATGAATTTTATGTACTGGGGACATAAATATCTATACTTTTTTCAATATTCAAAGAATAAAAATAATTATTTCTAAGTTTTTGTGCCATTTCACATATTAAGTATTTATTGAGCAAATTTGCCATTACTGCTTTTAACTGCATGACCAGAAAAACAGATATATAGTTGTAGAGGTTTTATGAACTAATAGAAATATTTCATCATGTATCTCAATACTGAGTCTAAATATATGGAATTAATATGATAAATAATCTATTTCTTTAGCAATTTGTTCTTAGGCTAAACAAAAAGGATTATAAAAGGAGATGTTCAGTGTAGTCATAGATATTATATACACACATTTCCCCTCCCTCATTATTTGAAATAAAAATAATAAAATCTGTTTCTCCCCTTCTGTTAGGGTAGCCGACATAAATTTATAAAGTTTTAGTAAGAGTTGAAACTGACTGGTGTAATTTTGAAGTTTTCCATTTTAGTTCAGTTTTTAAATCATTCTGAACTAATCTTATGAGAGTGCTGGTGTTCTCGTTGCAGTATTGCAAACATTTTGTCTTAAAAGGATGAATTTTGTATTAAAAAAAGATTTATTTTGTTCTAAATGAATTATCAGTATACATGACTAATAAGTTTGAACCCTATTGAACTGCTATACAAATGTACAGACCTAAAATTATCAAACCAAAATATTTACAACATCTTGAAATGTCATATTGTCTTTATCCTACTATTTTCCCTTAGTTAGTTTTTATACTTTCTATATTTACAATTCGTTTTCCTCTACCCTTCTACATTTTGCCATGGATCTGCTATTCAAATTTAAGGATATTGGTGAGAAACAACTCTTTATAAAGAGACTTCTGTTGCCTTCATCCAATCACCCAAATTTCAAGAAGTCTATATATTTTTTAAATTATTTTGTGAAAATAATATATTTTTTAATTTTTTATAATTTATTTTTGTTATTCATATCTTTTACATTATTGTGTGGCCCCCATAAGTTACCCATCACCTGTTCACCCGTGGAACCATCACCATAGGCCCCCGTGCTCCCCTCTTTCCCCTCTTGAGCCCTTCCCCTCCCCTCCTTCCCTGCTGAATGTCTCTTTTTATTTGGCTCCCCTATATTCCTGTTATAAGTGAAACCATTCGATAATTTTCTCTTTCTTTCTGGCTTATTTCACTGATCATGATCCCTTCTAGATCCATGCATGTTGCTGCGAATTGCATGTGTTTGTCTTTTTTGAATGCTGAATAGTATTCCATTGTGTATATGTACCACATCTTTTTGATCCATTCATCTGTTTTTGGGCATCTGGGTTGTTTCCTTATCTTAGCTATTGTAAACAGTGCTGCAATAAACATGCGGGTGCATGTATCCTTTCTGATTAGTGTTTTTGTGTCCTTTGGGTAGATTCCCAGTAGTGGTGTTGCCGGGTCATATGGGAGTTCCATTTCTAGCAGTTTGAGGAAATGCCATACAGCTTTCCATAGTGGTTGGATCAATTTGCATTCCCACCAGCAGTGTAGGAGAGTTCCTTTTTCTCCACATCCTCGCCAACATTTGTTGTTACCTGTTTTTTTAATTTGCGCCATTCTTACTGGTGTGAGGTGGTATCTCATTGTGGTTTTCATTTGCATTTCCCTGACTATAAGTGCTGTTGAACATTTTTTCATATACCTGTTGGCCATTTTCTTTTCTTCTTTGGAGAAGTGCCTTTTTAGCCCTTCTGCCCAGTTTTTGACTGGGTTGTTGACTTTGTTTTTGTTGAGTTGTGTGAGCTCTTTGTAGATTTTTGTTATTAGTCCTTTATCGGTTGTATTTGGTCTTCCACTTTTAACACTGTAATATTTGAAGTGTTGTATAGAAAACTGAAAAAGAAGAATAAAGTAAAATAGTTCCACATTCTAGATGTTCATCTCATGTTAGGGATACAGAAAAATACATAAGTAGTTAATAATACAAATTTCTAAGGATTATCATAAAAATAAATTCAAAATTTTCTGAAAGAATATAGACTTATTGAGTAAGTCTATATTCTTTCAGAAAATTTTGAATATAGACTTATTGAGTAAGTCCACATTATTTCAGAAAATTTTGAATATAGACTTATTGAGTAAGTCTATATTCTTTCAGAAAATTTTGAATATAGACTTATTGAGTAAGTCTATATTCTTTCAGAAAATTTTGAATTCAAATTTGTATTATTAACTACTTATGTATTTTTCTGTATCCCTAACATGAGATGAGCATCTAGAATGTGGAACTATTTTATTTTATTCTTCTGTTTCAGTTTTCTATACAACACTTCAAATATTACAGTGTTAAAAGTGGAAGACCAAATAAAAGTCATTAAAAGGAATAATGAGTATCAGTTACTCATTAGCTCATAATGAAAATAAAATAAGCATGATTTTTTCCTTAACAAGCATCACTGAAACATACAAAATAAAAACTACTAGAAATACACAGGAAAACAGCAGAAATACAAATGTAGGAAAGGTTTTGAAATGTCACACTTAAGTTTTTGAAAGACTGAATTGATGACGATGCTACTGATCTTGTCTAATATTAACTAGATATGATTGATGTTGCTAGCAGCTTGCCCAACAAGTTGCTAAGACCTTTCCATGAGTTATCTTATTTGATCTTTTAAACAAACAGGAAGAAATATGATTACTAATTTCATTTTTCAAATGACAGCTATGAGATCTGTTTTCTAAAAAAAGAGAGAAAAGGCATTTAATAAGGTATAAATTTATGTCAAGAATCTACAAAAATCCCAAATGTACCTGAAGAGTATAGAAGGGAGAAACTAAAATGGATAGAAGAAATGTAATAAACTAGAGAAAAAGACATGAGAAATACTGAACACATCACACTTTTCTAGCCACAGTTCCTTCATTCTGCCTCTGTGCTCTTCTTAATCTCTAGCAACCACTAATCTATTGTATATTTCTATAATTTTGCCATTTCAGGAATTCTATATAAATAGAAGTGTACAGTATGTAGTCATTTGAGTTAGCTTATTTTATTCCACATAATTCTCTGAATGAGGTTCATCTAGGTGGTTGAGTATATCATGTATGGATGTTCCACAGTTGATTCAACCAAAATACTTAAGTATAATATAAGTGAAACATACATGACTTTTTAAATGCAATTATATATGGTAATGTATTTTTAATTTAGTGTCCACATTCATGGTTAGTATATAGAAATAAGATCAACTTAAATGCTTATCTTATATCCTGACACTTGGATGAATTCATTAGTTTTAAGAGTTTTTTTATATATTATGTAAATTCTTTCAAATTTCCTAAGTAGGCAATGGTGTCATCTTCAAATAGACTTCTTTCTTTTTATTTCATTTTTTGGCTTTCCTAGCTTAGTGACACTGTCTAAAACTTTCAGTACTCTGTTAAGCATGGAGGAACAGACATTATCTCCTTGTTCCTGTTATTACCATTAAGAAGGATGTCAACTCTAGATTTTTAAAATTTTGTGAAATATTTGTACACGTTAGTTGATATGATGTGATTTTTTTTCTATAGTCCATTAATATATTTTGAATATTAAATTACTTTCATCCACTAGATAAACTGCTAACTGCTATTAGTCATGTTACATAATTATTTTACAAACTGCTGTATTCTAACTGTTAAATTTTTGTTAAAAATATTTGCATATATGCATATTCATGAATAATGTTGGTCTATAGTTTGTTTTTTTAACTGTCTTGATCTTGTTTTGCTACTTGGGTAAATCTAACTTCATGGAATGAATTAATAACCTTTCTCTGCTACTTTCTGGAAGAGATTATATAGAATTGATATTAATTCTTCTTTTTTTTAAAGATTTATTTAATTTTGCATACAAGCTGGGGTGCAGGCCAGAGGTGTGGGGTGGTGAGAGGGTTCACCAGAGACAGAGTGGGGAGCAGAACAGGCAGATCGACCAAAATACACTGCTGAGGTGAGCAGTAGGGTGAGGCAGGAGAGGTCTGCTGTGCCTTGTGGAAATCTCCCTGGCCGGCATCAAACTCGTGCAACAGATGCCGACAGCGCCATAGCTCTGCGCTTAACCCGTTGTGCCACCAGGGAGGTCCCTTAATTCTTCTTAAAATGTTTTGTATAATTCTCCAGTGAAACACTCTGGGTCAAGAGATTTCTTTTAGGGAATTTTAAATGTTGACTTCAATTTCCTTTATAGTAATAGGACTATTCAGGATATCTTTTTATACTGGGTGAGTTATGATAATTTGTCCATTTTGTCTAAGTTATATCAAATTTCTGTGTGTAGAGTTGTTGACAAAGTCTTCTTATCTCTCTGATGTCTGTTGTATGTGTTCCACTCCTTATATTAAATTTAGGTCTCATTTATTTATTAGTTATACTAGTTTTCCATTTTATAGACATTTTCAATGAACCAACTCTTTGTTTCATTGATTTTCTTTAATGTTTTTCTATTTTCAAAATCACAAGTTTCTACTTTTATCTTTATTATTTCTTTCCTTCTAGTTACTTTGGGTTAATTATGCTCTTTATTTTATAGGATCTTGAAATGGAGGCTTAAATAATTACTTCAAAATTTGTTCTTTTCTGATATATGTATTTATTGTCATAAAAGTACTTCTTGGCATTGCCCCTTTTGCATTCCATTCATTTTGAAATCTATTTTTATTTTATTCAGTACAATGTTTTTTCCTGATTTTTCGTAATATTTTCTCTTTGACTACAGGTGTTAGCTGTGTTCTCTTTATATCTCAAATGTTTGGAGGTTTAACTGTTATCTTTCTAATATCAACAACTATTTTGATTCATATCGATCAGACAACACATTCTGAAGGACTTTCATCCTTTTTGTTGAGGTATTTTGTGTCCCAGATATTATTTATCTTCATATATATCCCATGGACATTTGAAAAGAATGTGTTCTACTGTTGGTGGGTGGAATGTTCAGTGTTACTTAGATACTCTTGGTTGATAGTATTAGTGAGTTCTCCTATATCCTTGTTGATATTTCATTTAGTTTTTTAATCAGTGTTAAGAGAGGATAAGAAGTCTCTCTATATAATTATAAATTAACTGTTCTACCTTTCATATCTCTGTTTTTGCTTCATATATTTTCTTCTGTTGTTTTGTGCATAAACATTTATAATGGTGATGTTCTCTTTTCAAATTGACCCATTTGCATTATTAATGTTAATAATATCTGTCCCTGTTCATTTTCTTTCTACTTAATTAAATTTTGTCTGATATTAATGTTGTCATTCTTGCTTTTTGAAAGTATTAATATGTACACAGTGTAATGGTTAGTTTTATGTGTCACCTTGGCCAGGCTATTAATATAGTTTTTCATTTTATTTTCAACCATGTTCTGATGTTATTTAAATTGAAGTAAATTTCTGTAGACAGCATATAGTTAGCTCTTGTTTTTTTTAATCTCATTGAATATAGAAATTTCATTAGCAGGAAAAATGGACAAGGTAATTTCTAAAGCACATTAATAATTCTTAAATAAAATTATAAGAAATTTAATATATTTTTACGTAGTTTAAAATGTGTAAGCATTCAAACTATACAAATGACAGAATATGAAAATACTTGAGGATATGTAATAGTGGAGAAATGAATCAGTGTAGAGGAATGGAGAAGGCTGAGAATATGATCTAAAATAGATAGTGATGTCATATAAAGCTGGAAAATAGAGTAATGTTTAAAACTCATAAAAAAAGAGTTGATCATACTTTTTATTTAAGGAATGTAATGAACCCATGAAATACTGTGTTGAGTTAAAAGGGGTTTAACTTGAGAATAAGTAGATCCACAAGCGCACAAGCCATCCTTGAGAAGAAAGATTCCCCGAATTAAGGTTGTTCAGTGACCTTGGTGACCTATCTTCTTTCAGAAATCTGCTGACATAATCTCAGATAACCCTGACTGCCGTTCAGATGGTTAACTACTAGGGAACCATGCAATAATTCTCACTCATAATTATTTACACAGAGAATTTCATGAAGTCATTCCAGTTTTTCCATGCTTTGAGATTAGCTTATTGACATTCTTACACTCTGAATGATGTATGTCATGAAAACAAATAAACCTGCAAATTGAAGATAAACTGTTGCTTCAGAAAAGTAAGCTTTTGAGGTCCCATTTCGTTGAATGATGTACTTATCATTTTAAGTGTCCTAAAAATCTTTAATCTTTAAGAAGTGTTCATGCAAAAACAAATAGTATACAGGAATTTGCAAAAAAAAAAAAAATCTAATTTTTTTAACAAATTGAAAATGTTGAGAATAATATATAAGGTTACCAGCCTGGACCTATGGAAGATTCTTGGAATTCTCCAAAAATAACAGCCACATTATAAATGCTTTACCTGAAATAATGTCTCTTTTAAAATGATTTATTAAATGGGGTTTATTACCAGGTATGTACCTATGGTATTTAATATGAATCTCTTCTGTATTCAAATGATTACTCTCTAGACAATGAGAATAATTGTTCCTAACCAATTCCTTAGTTGGAATAATACTTGCCATTTTTGAGCTATAAATGAGGATTTAAGTTTAAGAATCAGGCTTCTAAATTTATGATAGGTATTACATGTGCAGTAATGTCCTGAGATTTCATATGTTTGTGTAAAATGTATATATTTCAATCTCCACAGGAATCCATCTTAGAATAATTTTAGGGAAATTGTGATGAAGCGGAATGAAAATTTATGGCAATAATGATTAATTTTCACAACAGAACTACACATAAAACCCTAATTAATGAATTTGATAATCATTGGCTTTTTTTCTGTTGAGCATATGAGCAATCACTTTTATAACGTTGATGAATTACAGACAGCTGACAGTCAAGGAAAGAAGACAGTCACTAACACATTCATCGGAATGCCACTTAGTCTGTTTTATAGAGGGAAGTCAGTGGTTGGCTTCAGATTCTCTTAGATCAAATTGCATTATGTAAATCAGTGTGTGAAGCTGGGACCCTGCCAAGAAGTATATCATATGACATGTGCATGTGCCTAATTTGTAGATGTAATTAAATGAATTCAAGTCTGCTATTTCAAAGGCAAAGTGTTTACAATTGATGTTAAGATATCATTATGGAAATTATTTTCCTAAAATCATTTTGCTTTAAATATATCCATCATGCTCTCTATGTCTATGACTATATTTTTCTGAATTATATCTATTAATGGATTTATCTTACAGACTTTAGCAGTATCTACATAAATGTCCTGGATAAAGATGATGAGTAAACTTTCAGCCTGAAAAATATTCCAACAATAGAAGTGTCCAAGCACAGGGGAGTGGATTGGGAAATTGTGGTATATATAAACAATGGAATACTACTTAGCTATAAAAAAGAACTTGCCATTTGGGACAACATGGATGGAACTGGAGGGGATGATGCTAAGCAAAAGAAGTCAGAAAGAAAAAGAAAACACCAGAGAGTTTCACTTATACATAGAATATAGAGAAAAAAAGCAAATGATTGCACAGCCATATCAAACCCTAAATCTGACTGTGGAATTTAGGGTACAAAAAGAGAAAGAGGGGATGACAAAGAGGCACAATGGATGATGGTGGAAGACTGAGACTGCCTTCGTGGTGGGTGAAGTGTGGTGACATGCATCTGAGGAGGTGTGTGACCCTATGATTCTGAATCCTATACATTATTGCAAACAAATGTTACCTCAATAAAAAATTAAAAAGTAAAAAAAAATTTTGAAGCTGTTTATGATCATTATAGAAATGCAAACATGTATGAAGGGATAGATATGTGTGTATATATACATATATATGTATATGTATACATGTACATATGTGGGTGGTATATATACATACACATGCACACAGGTGTGTATATTATGCTAATAGTCTGTGACATTTCATTATTCATCCTTTATTCGAGAATTTCAAGTTCATTTAAAATGGGTTTTGCTGTGTCTGAGGGGAGAAGGAAGTATCTGGAGTCTGGAACTAAAATCAGTCCTGGTTGGAGAAGTACAGGTAGCAGGAAGACATTTAAAAGACCAAGGAGGACATGAGAGGAAGAGTGTCAACACAGGAAAGGAGGTGGCAATGAATTACAGTAACAAACTGTATCTAATTAACATTCTTAGATTTTTCTCATGGTGAATTCTGCCCACCAGAATCAAGTGTTTCACCAAATCCTAACAAATTTTATATTGTGGTTCCAAACTTACAAATAAATTATTCAAAAATGCTATGTTGTTCAGCTAGTTGTTCAGATGCAGAAAACATTTCCCCAGAGAAATAGTACTGAATTGATTGATCAGATCCTGGTTCACCCCTATTTAAACTATTCTATTTAAACAATATAGACACATTATCTATTAGTTGTATGTTACTACATAATAAACATCACAACATTTAGTAAGTACATCCATTTTATTATTTCTTATAATTCTACAAGGTAACTGGTGATGAGGTTTCCTGTAATGCTGTTTTGGGATGCAGTAATCTGGGAGCCGGAGGAGCAGAAATGTCCGTAATAGATGCCCATACTTGGCATTTAATGCTAGCTTTGACTTGGAGCTCAGTTGGCCAACAACCAAAGCATTTACATATGGCCTCTCATTAGATTTGAGTTTTCTATCACATGACTGTTGGTTCCAAGGTGAACAACCCAAGAACACAAAGGCCATCAGGCAGAAATGTCAGTTTTATCTTGTGTTCTCTTTGAGCTCTCTATTCTGGGAGATGGGTTTACTTGACAGTTGCTGTGCCAAGGCACAGTATCTCAAATATGATGACTTTGTATCATGTCAACAGCAGACAGGGAAAATCTACTCTTCTTCGATTATGTTCCTTAAAATTGCCTGGGACTTTCATTCATATACATTTTGGAATCATTATGCAAGTTTCAAAAACAAACATAAAAATCCTGCCAGGATTTGATTATAGTTCACAAATACAGTAATTTAACATTCACATTGTTATATCCTTTATTAGAGATTTTTAGATTTTATACTAGAAGTCTGTTGAAATGTTTAGGGTTGCCCCTAGAAAAGTTTTGTTGGTTTTCTTTTAAGTTTTAGTTTCTTGCTTTTATTATTTGCATTTTACCTTCTACTATATTTTCTATTTCTTGTTTCTGACGTATGCAAATACTATGATTTTTCCTTGGTGCTCTAGTAACATTGCTGAACTGTCTTATTTTTCCATTTTAATAACTTATCAGAAGAGCAATCATGGACAATTCTAAAACATAAACACCTGAGGAGAAAAAAACATGTATTAAGGTAGCTACACAGGATCTGGGTAAGAGATATCTGTAAAGGGAAAAAGAGGAAAAGTCACAGAGTGTAAAACCTTTTACAAAAACTTGCTGCACAAATATAATTTTTTTTTCAATATTCTCTTAGTTGCCTTTAAAATTCAAAATAATACATCTCTATAACACAAAATTCAAACATTGTGTATTTACTTTTTATACTACTTCTTTTATAGAAATTGAATAAAACCATATGCAGTTCTGTTTTTCCACTTATAATGTAAATATTTTCACTTTACTGATATTTAAAAATAAGTAATTTTAAGCATCTAACCATTTCTTTACTGTTACATTATTATTACATATTGTATATATAAAAAACAGTGAACAAATCATTATTCTAAATTTGATAGCTGTTCATGAAGTGGGAATACTGGTATGCCCAATAGCCAGACTAAAAACCATGCACAAAAAGCATGATTTTGAATATTTAAGTTGTTTCCAATTTCCCAACACATAAAACTTTATTTTTAATTCTTATTTTATTTCCTTTGGAATGATTCCTTGATATTGGATTTCTAACTAAATAAAATGAATTTTTTTTAAGTTCTATATACATAGATGTAAATGCCTTTTGGGAAAGATAGAATGATTTCATTATATACATAAAGCATATAAGAGTATCTATGTCTGTATAAAGTATCAATATTTTGTTAATATGTTCCAATTAAATACTTTCTGATCATTTCTTACTACTAAAATTTGATACCAATTTGATACTTTCTGATAATTTCTTACTACTAAAAGAAATTATACTTTTTGCCATCTCTTATCATGTGACTCTTCTCCAGTCCATAAATTTTCTCTGAAAATTTTACTGATTTTATTATAATTATATTATAATAAAATTGTATTTTAAAAATTATGTTTAATTTTTTTTATATTTTAAGGAGATTAGCCTAAAAGGAAATTCAAAGGCATTGACATCCCAGGTTCTATAGCAAAATGAAAGAAATTTCCCAAGCACTCATCCATGCAGTTGACAAATAGCAGGTAGAATTTTTCTCAGGATCATGAAGGGGTTGTTCCATTTTCTCCAAGTTTCAATAGTGCTACTGGTGAGAGTCTGTTTTCTTTCTTACTCTTGACCCTTTGAATATAATCTGATTTTTTTTTGGGGGGAGCAGTCTGGTAGCTTTCTCCTAGTCTCTGCTTTTACTAAAATGCTATGATGTCATACCTTGTAGTATTTTGTTCTATATACAAATACTATTATGTATTTGTACTGGTTTCTATTCTAGAGTGGGTCTATTTAAAAAAAAAAAATAAATAGAATCCTATTGATGTTTCTTAGATACCAAACGTCTTTTATCTCCTTGAGAATGTTAAATACTTCTAAGGTTCTTTGTTCTTGCCTCTTCTCTGTTTTTTCTGAGTGGCTTTCAACTTTTTATAATTCATATTAGAAATTTTCTCTAGATATTCAGCTTTCCTTTGTTGTCTGCTAATACAAGAAGGAGATTATTGTACTGACAGCAATCTTTTTATCAATTGTATAACACTACGCATAGGGGTGCTAGCTTCAAGGTTTACTCCAGGATAATATGCTAGACAATTCTTGTTGTTTCATTGGGGAGCCCTTTATGCCACTTTAGGTTTTGTTTTGAAGCATTCAGTATGCCACAAAGAAGAATCTTCTACTTTCCTGCCTGAAAGTTATAAATCTGGCTGCCAAATTTTGTAAATTGAGTCCAAACAAAAGATGAAGGAGAGATTTCTTAGTATTCAGTAAGTACACATATTCTTTCTGTGTTTTAGCATAATAATCTTTTTAATATAATCTTTTTAGCATAATAATCATTTTTAGCATAATAATGCAAATATACCTGGTTGTAGGGTAAATGAAGTTCATCAGGCTTTTATGCCATTGACCTCTGTGGCTGTAACGTACAGATTTGAAATTATCAACGTAGAGCATAGAGTAGGTGTGCGGCACACGTGCTTGATTATGGACACCCGAGCATGGATGTGTGCACATGTGCAAGTGTGCACACCTGTGCCTAGGAGGGAGGGGATAAAATGTTGGTATCACCCTAGGAAAGCGGGTTCAAGTTTCTGTCTCTTTGGTGACTTGTTTCTCCTACTCACCATTAAAACCTGTGAAAATGATTCCAAGTGTGCCAAAATTCTCTTTCAAATCACTGGAACGGACAATGAACCTACCTGACCTGGAATGGTGGCAAAACACTGGTAAACTTCAATCTGGAAAACATCTGTTTTTCTCTCTAGAGAACATACCTCCAACTTTCTGCCAGAGAGTGAAGGAAAGTTTCCCCTGGCTGATTTTCACTGTGGTTGTTATTAGGGTGATGGGGGTAGCTGCTTTTTAAATAGAGCCCAACCCATACTTCTCTTTTCAGCCCCAAACACACTTGTATTTCCAGAGGTACCCAGAGCCACCAGTTCCTGAATTTTGGGGTTCTGCAGTGCAAATCAAGTTGCTTCTTAACTTTCCTGCAGCTGACTAAGAATTCTGCTGTCACAGTTTGCTAAAACAGTTTTCAACAATCCCTTTGCCTAATAGATAATTCTGCCCTTCATTCCTTTTCTTGTCCTTCTGAATTTACTGTTTATTTTCATTAAACAATAACATCAGGAGGACCTCCCTGGTGGCGCAGCGGTTAAGCACTGTGCTGTGGAGCTGTCGGCAGTGGTGACAGGAGATCTACACCCTGCCGGGGAAATTCCCACATGGCGTGGCAGACCTCTCCTGCCTCGACCACTGCTCCCCTCAGCAGTGTATTTCCGTTGATCTGACTATTCGGCTCCCCACTCTGTCTCTGGTGAACTCTCTCACCACCCCACGCCTCTGGCCTGTACCCCGGCTTGTATACATAAATAAATAAATCTTTAAAAAAAACACAATAACATCATTTAGTGTATCTTGGAAAAAAATAGATGCAAATTTTTCAGTTCAACCTCTCAATCTTAGTAACTTCTCAACTTTTGATATAGAAATATTTCATTTTTATAGTAGCATTTATTAAACTTTTGTTTTCATCTTCAGAAATCACTCTGTTACCCAAAATCAGTTGCATCCTCATTTATATTTTCTCTGTAATTTTATTTATTTTCAATCTTTAAATTCATCTGCATTTATTTATATATATATATATGTATGTGTGTGTGTGTGTGTATATATATATATACAAATAAATAAATAAATAAATATGTATATATATGTATATACACACACACTAGCTAATCAATTTTCCCTTGTGGTTTATCAAGTAATCCATTACTTTGCTATGATTTGATAATGCTTTATTTTTTAATTTCTGTAATGTCTAGGAATCCTCTTGTATTTTAGGGATGTGTTGGTTTACTATCATTCTAAGCCAAGTATCACATAGAGAAAGAGTTGAAGTTTATTTTTCTTAAGAAACAACAACAAAAAATTTTGGTTACTAGTTTTACTAGGAGATGAGTAACAGAATTTGATGCTAAGTATTTCTAGATTCTAAAAGTCTAAGTCTAATCTAAGTCTAAGTTTAATCTAAGTCTAATCTAAATTTCTCTACTATCATTTGCCCAGGATCTTTTTTTTTTTCTTCTCCTATCAATGGAATAACTACCCACTGGGTATGAACTTGAGAAAACATTACCTATCAAGAATGGAGTCAGGTCCTTGCACTATAGGCCTCAAAGAATAACAGACTTTGATCATATTGATTATAAACTGTCCAATGGTAATTAATGAGAAAAAGTGTTTAACTTTTACCCAGATGTTATATTTCTACGAGTATGCAGATGTTATGTTCTATTCACTAATCTGTAAGGATGAAAACTCCACATTTTATATTCATTTTTAAAATGGAAATATATTTTCATAGAAAAAATTATACAAAAGTAACCTCTTACTTTATAAAAAAAGTACCTCTTAATAATCTAGCTAACTGGAAGTAACTGAAAAAAGAAATTTTAAAATTTTAATTCACTGAGCATATTTGCAGATAATTTATTAGGTAGATGAGCAGTGAGTTCAAAATAATCAAAAGAGAACTTGCTGCTTAATTCTCTTAATTTCCCTGCAATTGTTACATTTTTTTTACCTCTGCTTGCAGTTATAGTTTATTTCTATATTAACCCTGAGTCAGTTTTTGAGTTTTTTTGTTTGTTTATTTGTTTTTGCTCTGTGTCAGGAGATACCTTCAGTGCTGGCATCTACATTGAAACCCCCATATTACATTAAAACCCCCAATTACATAATGGGATTAATGGGTATTATGATCTAATGTAAATCACCCTAAATTTATATGTCGAAGTTCTAATTTGCTATGTACTGTATTTGGAAATAGTTTTTAAGAACTTAATATTAAATGAGCCCATGAGGAAGGGATCCTTAGAAGGACTGTTGTCCATATAAGAAGAAGGAACATGAGGGACGTCTGTGCACAGAGGAAAGATCTTACAGAGATATAGCAAGAAGGTGGCTGTCTGCCAGCCAAGGGGAGAGACTTTAGGAGAAACCAACCCTCCTGACACATTTATTTTGGACTTGTAGCTTCCAGACTGTGAGAAAATAAATTGCTGTTCCATAAATCACTCAGCATATAATATTTTGTTATGTCGACCTAAGTTGACTGATACAAGTAGACAGCGGTGAAGTACCTTCATGCATGTGCCCTCACTGGCACATGTTTTTAGGAAAACTAGCATTCTCTTCTTCAACAGTATTCTGATTACAGTCTTCTAAACTGGTTTCGTGACCTATTCATGGATCATAATATAATGTTTTAAAAACACAGGTTTGTTCTACTGTGTCAATACCAGGTCACAAGACAAACAGCAGGGACCAAATAGCACTTTGTGTGACCTGGGGCATGCTGCAAAAGAAGGCAGATCTTTTGACTAGATCACTTACATAGGCAGAAAAAACTGCTCATGGAGACTTTCTGCAGCTTAAGACAAAGTGCTACCGCCTTACCATGCCAAAAGCTTTGTGTTTCATCATACCACCAAATGAAGTAATTCACCCAGTTCTCTCTGGTTATAAATAGGTAAAATGGAAACAGTGTTCTGCTTGCTATAATAACATTTTTTATTTAAAATGAGTTACATGTGAAAAATAAAATGTAAAAATATGTGCCAAATTATGATATTTAATGGTTTGTCATTAATTTCCTTGTAGTATTTTCTCTTGTCAAAATATGTGCAATGAAGAGATTGTAACAATAAGAACAAATGGTTATAAAGTAAAACAAGTGTATGAGTTGGTAAAATTGAGGCATTCTTACAAATAAAATATTCCATTCTTTGATCTCAAGTGTTATCAGAAGAGTATCAATTGAATGCATCCTGTGATTTAAAAAAAAATCAAAACTGAGCAACATTTGATTATGTTCCATTAAGTCAATTACTTCAAGTTAATTCTATTTCTTTGTCAGTATATGAATTAGAATTTGAATTTTTGTTATAAAATATTATAAAATTGAAAACTCAAAGAAAAAAAAACGCATATTTTAAGTTTCTAAATTCACTAAAATCCTACGTCTCAGAAACACAGACTGCTATTGTTGGTTTTTGTCTGGGAAAAGATGAAGGAATGAAAGAGACAGGGATGGAGTCAAAGAGATGATCGTGACCATTGATTATGAACGTGGCTTCTAGTAATCAACTGTTGAGAACTTTGTAAAATCCCTGAACTCATGTCATGACAGCTGTACATGGATTTTTGTGGTCACTGGTAAAAATGGGTTGTGTCTTCACAAGAAGTGTGACAGGCAATCAAGGGTGTGGGCACAGTTGATGTCTGGGCTACAAGACTAAGCCTCCCCAATGTGTTACAAATATTGTTCCACATATTCATTTGATTCAGCAACTCTCTCTAGACGTTTAAATATAAGTCAGTTGATTTTCCATTTGTCCTTGATATGCCTCCACTTGCCCCTGTGGTTCTTCCTCTGATGGCCCCCTGACCAGTTGTAGGTAAGCCATTTCTTCCCCTTAAAGCCTGTACTTTCTCAATATGAAATGAAGAGTTGGGAACAGGGATCCCTAAAATTTTGTGTCTAAACTACGCTGATTCCTCTGAATACTATGTACAAGTATATGTTTCCATCCTTGAGAGTAAATTTTTTAATTTAATTTCCTTGTAGATACCAAATGCATTAGTACAATTCCAAAGACATTTATTACATTGTTAAATGCCTGCTATGATCCCAGCACAATATGGTACTGAATAATATCTACTGAATAATTACAAATTCCTCTGATGAAGTAAGAACTTTAACTTTTAGAAGCTACGTATTGTATCTGTTTTACCAAGTTTTGTCTTTGTGTGTTTGATTTCATTTGTATACTAGAAATATTACTAATTAAAATGCTCCCAGGGACAATATAAATAATACCATAAATAAATGCATGAATTACTATTTTATTAGAATATAGTTGACTTGGTTATTGTAACCTGTGAGTATTCATAGCCAAAAAAAATCTATACAAAACCATTTTATATATACTTAACCTATTTTTCAGCAAAAGCAATATTGTTGCTTAAAATAACATAGCATTGTAACATAATGACCAAAGCAAGCTGAATACACCTGTGCTTGGGGCCTATAAAAAGAGCAAACTTAACTAAAATTTAAGCTTGTGTTAAACCTTGACTATATTTTTTCAGAATTAATGGAAACGTGAAATTCATATGGAGCCAAATCATGAGGTGTGACTCTGCCAAGAAAAATACAACTTTGAAGGGGAAAAGCAGGTGGGAAACAAATGTCTTTCTAAAAATCATTCAATCATAACCTTTTAAATAAAAGTGCTGGTGCTGTACTAGTACACCATATCCCTTCACCCAGGCATATCCTTTTAAACCAAGGATCTGACCTCTTCTAATAATAAAATTTTATTTTTGATATCTCCATAATAACTCAGTTAACCTTATCTAGTCATATTTCAGTCATATAAAACTGTGTGATAAATGCTTTGTTGTAAGGGCTGTATCAGCGGTAACTTCAAAGGGTATGCTGTGTTGTGTTCACGTAAAAATTGAGAGTCCACTATCCATCCTTTCTTCCATATTGATCTAATGTCTATTACATTAGATGCAAATTAGATGATTTTTACAGCCTGGGTATTTGGGACTGACTCAAAAGAGTTGAGCAATAGTTATAGTTATGTGATGCAAGATACCTATATTTATCTCTTATGTACATGCTTTCTCAAGTAAGTGAGGTTGGATAATTTAATTTTACATCCACATTCATATGCCAAATAATTCCAATTTGGAGAAGCTTTAAAGAATAATTGCTTTTTTCCTAAGCAAGTTTTTTTAATATATATTTTTATTGTTTTTTTGTGTAAATAAAGTATTTTATTTTATTTTTTTAATATAATATATATTTTTATTGTTATTTATGTCTTTTACATTTTGCATTCCCCTTGGGTAGCCCACCACCAATTCACCCGTGATCCATCTCCATGGTCCCTTGTGTTCTTTTCTATTCCATTTTGTGCCCTTTCCCTTCCCTCCCTCCGGCTCCCTCCTCACCCCCCTCCCCCCCCCCACTGATTGTCTCTCTCCCACCCAGCCTCCCTATAGTCCTGTTATAAGTGAAATCATTCGATATTTTTCTTTTTCTTTCTGGCTTATTTCACTGAGTATGATCCCCTCTAATTCCATCCATGTCGCTGCAAATTGCATGTGTTTATCTTCTTTGAATGCTGAATAGTATTCCATTGTGTATA
>PVIJ01018423.1:0-26385 GCA_004024925.1 Scalopus aquaticus | reverse complement strand
AGCAATTCTGCCTTGTTCTTGGATAAGTCCAAATCACGAACCAGGTCATTGAGTTCTTCCTGTGTTAGTCTGTGTGGGGTTGATGATGCACCACAGTGAAAATCTGGATCACTGCATGCTGATGGAACAGGAGAAGAACAGGTCGGCTCACCCTTGTCCTCATCAGATGAATCAAGAGAATATTCTGCTGGAGGTTCTGGAATAGGAAGTCCCTCATCATGTGGAACTGGTCTCAATACAGAAGGAATGTTTGGGTAGACTATTCTCGACTTCTTTTGCTTCGTTATTCCGCCAGAAAGAGGAAGAAGCAAGAAGAAGTAACAATCTTTTATGTGGTTGCTTGGCTCTTTCCAACACCATGGGGACTGCAAAGGAATTGTTGGTCTTTTGCCATTTAACCACTGTGAAAGCTGTGTTGTACATGTAGTGTAACCAGGCTGAGTCCAAAGTCCAGTAAATGTGGTACCCCCTGGAAGGGTTTGCTAATGAGAATGAAGAGCCCCAGGGAAAATGCTAAGTTTGCAGTTTGGGGGGTGGAGAGTCTGATGAGATATAAAAGGGACTGAAGGAGTAGAGGAAGCAGTCGCCATGATGCAGGAATAGAGGAAGCAGTAGCCATGATATAGGAAAAGAAGCAGCAGTTGTCTTGATGTCTGAATAGAGGAAGCAGTCGCCATGATGTAAAAAAAGAAGAAACGTTTTTGGAATCTTCAGGGACTTTGGGCCATCATCTCTGGAGGCTTTACAAGTAGCTGAGTGATGAAAACTGCTCCCGGTTTTGTTTTTACCGCAGCCGAAGGAAGAAGGCAGAGGCCAGAAGTGGGCGCCTTCCTAAAATGCACAAGTGCAGTCTGTTGGGCCGGCTGGCTGCTATAGTTGCTGTTTGCAGTGTTGTTGGCCTGGTGCTGTGCTGGGGAACCATGGCAGTTCAGGAAGCATCTCCAGTTGTTTTGTGTCGTCCTCGTGAGTTGGAACTTGGCCTACACTCTGGCTGTTGTGCGTCTGCAGAAGAAAGACGACGCCATTTTGGAAACGTGGCCTATTGTTTGGAAGAGGAGCTCCACATCAGCAGTGGTGGGAAGACGCCACCTTTGTTACTTTTCTGGGACTTAAAATGACTGGACATTGCTTTAAGTAAGGTAAACGGCCATATGTTGACTTTAGTAATTCTTTGCTTTTTCCTGTTTGTCAAATAAATCCCATTGTTACTGTTCCCTAAGTCTGAGTAGTCTTGCAATTGTGCGCATGGGTGCAGAACCAAGATAGTGACTGGTAAGCAACTCGGGCACTGCCTTTGGCAACTCTAAAGCCCCATTTGCCCTGTATCAGTTTCACAGCACATATGTGGGGCCCAAGGCTTGTCTTGGTCACCAACCTTGCATCCCAAGTAAAGATGATAAGCCTTCTTCACTTGAGAGGTGATACTTTTCTTCTGGTTGGCAAATGTCACTACCCCACAAAAATAGCAGAAATTATCCATGCTATTAATGCACTTTCGAGGCATTACTGTTCTGGATTGTGCCTAAATGGATAAAATAATAACAGTTCTATGGAACAGTAGCCTAAACTGTCTTGCATAAAGTCTGAAATATTTTCAATGCTCAACCTTTCTGACAGGGCTTTATCTAGCGCACTGCTGACGTCAGCTTACTTCAGCAGCCGCCTGGCAGTAGTATTGCATTGCATCAGAAAATGATGCAATCAACTCTGGATGATGTGTGCATGATGGTATAATGCAATGCGATGCAATATTACATCATTCTATGCTGATTTAGGATGTTGCTGCAGTCCTACTGGATAAATTTACACGGTGAAACATATAAAATAAATTACATGAAGTATCTTCAAAACGAGAGCTAATAAAAAATTTTCAGGGTTATATTCATGTTCAGCACACCAAGATACTACAGGTTAGGGCCTTTTTAAGTCAGTAACGATCTCAGTGTTGACGAGTGTTATCTGACAAAAGACTTGTATCTAGATACATAAAGAACTCTCAAAACTCAACAGAAAAACACAGTCTAAGTGTGCATGGACACTCTGTAGAGGTTTAAACCTATAACCCCCAAAGCAGATACAACAGTATAAATTAACCTTTACTTCAATAAAACTAGTTTGAAAATGTGTAAAGGACATTTCACTGAAGAGGATATATAGATGGCAAATAAGCACATGAAGAGATGTTCAATATCAGCAGCCAATATGGAGATACAAATGAAAATCACAACAGCTGGTACTACACACCTATCAGAATGACCAAAGTAATGGAAGCAAACACTGCTTAGGATGCAGAGGACTGGATTAGGCACACATTTCCAAGGGGAATAGTAAAACGGTGCACTTACTTGGGAAAGGATATAGCAGTTTCTTACAAAATTAGATGTTTACCATAACAGACCAGGAATTAACACTCTTTAGTATTTATCTCTGGGAAATGAAAACTCATGTTCATACAAAAACTTGACTATGAGTGCTTATAGCTACTTCATTTACAATAGCCAGAGATTAGAATCCAAGTTACAGAACCTTATTCAGTAATAAGGAAAAAACTACTGATGCACACAACTTGGAGGGATCTCAAGGGAAGTACGTTAGGTGAAGAAATCCACATTACATAGGTTAAGTTCTATGAGAATCCATTTACATAACTTTCTATTCATGTACTATTTCTATGAAGTCTGAAATTATAAAAACTATCATAATATACAAATTTAAAAGATGTAAAGAATTACTATACAAAGCCTGGCACAAATATTTAATAATTTATAGTTTTCAGATGAAGAACAAGTTGAGAAGCTAGATAAACAGTCCAAGAGGGATTCTGATAAACTGATGGGAAGGTCAGGATGTGAACTTAGATCTATCCCACACCAAGGTCTTTATTCCTTCCATAGAATGAGGAAGGATGAAAATTTCAACTCATCCAGAGATCTGCATGTTCTGTATGAAAGGACGGGATTGTGCTGCATAAAAACTGGCTTCAAACCACTCTCCAAGCAATTTATTTCTTAGTTTCATACAAGAAATGCCTAGACTGGGACTGGGACCTAAGACCCTGACCCTGGCTCTCAGTGTGAGCATTCTTCCTATAGCACATGAAACAAACCTAAGTCACAAATTGAGAAAATTCACATCCCCAGACCCTCCAATATAGGGCAGCATATTGTCTTTCTTGAGTCTTTTATTCATTCAACCAAAATCCTCTGAGTGCTTACTCTGTGCTCATCAATGGAAACTTCCAGTGGGACTATCTAAACAGATCTCGTCCATTGGTCCTTCCCTAATTTATCCTTATTCCATGGCTGCACTTTGCCAGGGATTGATTTTTCAGTTGATTTACTTATTCTGAATTGGGGTAATACTTCAAATTACATGGAAAAAAATTCACAGAGAACAGAACAGCATACAGTGAAATCAGCCTCCTCCATCTTCCCAGCTCCCCTTACCACTACCAGTGTTACCAGTTTAAAATGCAACTTCGTGATATTTCTTCAAGTTACTACAATTAGCTAGATCATATGACATTAAGGTAACCATCTAGAATATGCCAACTGATCATTACAAATATATTAATTTTCCCATTTAGGCATTTAAAACATCATTAAAATACTTATGTAAAATATTTGTGTAGTTCTCAACATACTAATTAAAATGACTGAAGGTCACAACTTTTTTTTTTTAAATGAAAACATGTTTGAATTATATATGATCACACATGTGTCTGGGAATTATGGCTGGTAGGCATCAGTCACCATAGAGCAGCTCACCTGATTCCGGTCGCGTGCATTTGTGTACCTGATCTTCTGAATGAAGTAGAATATGAGCCAAGCTGAAGAAATAATCATCAAGACAATAAAGGATATTGACACGAAGACTAGAGAGCCACGGCTGAAGTTCTTTGGAGGCATTCGAGTTCCAACAGCTATTGTCATTTGTACAGAGATGTTTTTCTCCAGATAACTCAAAATATCCTTACCCCTCAATTCTGTAATCATGACAGCAATAATATCTCCAGTGCCTGTAATGTAAAATAAATATATATACTCAAGTGACATTTGAAACTTATAGGAACATCAAATATATAAAAATGCTACCTAGGAATTTTTGCTACTGGCAAGTTTGCAGATTCAATTTTTCAAATGAAGTAAAGTTGCAGTTGGGTATGCTGGCATCAAGTGGAAACATAGAATTTGTTGTGTAGTACTTAAAACCTAAACAGATTTTAAGCATAAAATGACTGCAGTGTTAAGAACCATATTAACTTGCTTTACAGCTATATTTAAAAAAAAGATTATTAAATCAGCCAGATGTGATGACAGTACAAAACATATTACACAGCAATAGAAATGTTACAAAATCACGGCATTGTAAAATCTTTTGCATCTCAAAAAATACTCTTTGTAACGTCCCAACTCCCTAAGAAAACGTAGAAAAACATTGCTATTCATATTAAAATTGGTACTTGTGCACTAACCATTCTTAGAAACATTTACAGAGCATCTACTGTGTGCAGGACTAGTACAAGGAATAGAGCTAGTACAAAGACAAGAAAGCCATACAGGATATGCAATGCAGGTTTTATGATGTTTCTGAGACTTAGGACACAAATTCAGTAGGAGTTGCCAACAGCAAAATGCTAAATGGTGGAGTATTTTATTAATAATGAACTGAAACTGACTGGAGGAAGGCTCCTTTCTAGTTGATCCCAAAACCTTCCTGCAAATGAAACTCCTTCTGAGACAGAACTAAAGCTTAAGATTCTGGACGAGTTGGCATCAAAACACTTCCAGCTTCTAGTGAACACCAAGAGGTTCTGCCATTACTACAAACTAAAGTTAATTTCTGCCTACCCTCATCTGCGAAGAGAATAATTTTCCCCTTTCTTTTCTTTTCTTTTTTTTTTTACACTGCTGAGGGGAGCAGTGGGCGAGGCAGGAGAGGCCTGTCGCAACATGTGGGACTCTCCCCGGCCGGGCGTCGAACTCACTTCGCCGCTGCCAACAGCTCCACAGCGCAGCGCCCAACCGCTGCGCCACCAGGGAGGCCCAATTTTCCCCTTTCTTTTAAGGAAAGAGGGAAGCCTTTCTACCATTAATCTAGTCGTCAGTGGATCGTCCTTTCAATAGGTACAGCTGCCTGTGGCAACCTGCAATTTTTACAATTTTCCTTCTTCTAAGAGCCCCTAACTCTGGGGAATCAGAAGAAAAAGAATAAGCATTTTTGGAAAGAAAACAATTATGACTACTTATTCAATTTTGAATAAGGTTTTGACACATAAACAGCTGAAACAAAATAAACAAAACCTGCAAAATTTGTCTTTTCAAAGACTTCTTCAATGAATAGTAATACTAATTATTTAGTTTCATTTATCATATAGAGCAAAAAAGATTACCCTTGTATCAGGTCAAGTCAAAAGACTACATGTATCTGAAAAGAAACTTAATAGAAAAGGTTTTATAAAAATTTAAGTCAATGGAACACATCCCCTTTGTATTACCATATTTTAAATTGTGCCAGCCACTTTATCAGAATGGCTTATCAGAATATTGATTAAAAATACAAAACCAAAAAGAGAACTGCAAAATTAAAGCAAGTAACAAAGTTAACATCTAATTATCTTTCTGAAATAAGAGTTCTGATTAGTAAGTTAGAGGAAATCATATGATAATAACTCATTTTAAATTTTCCTTTAGAAACCTTAGGTTTGAGCCTCTAAAATGTTGTTTGACAGGCAATGATCTGTGGTATAAGATACCAGGTATGGCTATAAAGTAACTGAGACGGATCCCACAAACTACACATGACAATCAGTCTCATTGCTTTATAATCACACCAGGTACAAACAGTTTTAGCAATCAGTTCTGAGGCTCTCTCTGGATGACTCAAGCTGGAAAGGAGTAGGGGAAGCTTCTCAGGTCGCCAAAGGAACCAGTCCATATAATTTCATTCAAAGAACACTAAATGAACTCCACCGAATTTTAATTGGAAAGCTGTTTGGGAAAAGAAGCTAATTATTTTAATCATTCATCCAACAATATTTACTGAGCAAATACTACGATCAATGTTCGTCAATGTTCACCTTTTTAAAAAGAGGAAAATTACCTGCTGTGAAATAATGGAACTATACAGATTGGTCTCTGCCACTGGTTTCTAGAACTGAGCTCCTTGCATTTCCTAAGTAGTAAGAATGTTAGGAGCATTTTATGTTCTAATATTTGGTCTTGGACCCTGATCTTTGACACAGAGTTCCTGTATTTCTTATACTTTCCTAAGTGATAGGAATGTCTTTTGTTCTAATGAGGTAATTCTTGGTGGACTTTGGGATAGCTTCAGGATGGGGGCAGGTCACCAAAAAGATGAAGTCATGATTAGAATGGTTAAACTTTTAACTCTATTCCACTATCCTCTGGGGAGGGGGGAGGCTCTGGAAACTAAGTTATGACGGACTGTGCCTATGTGATGAGGACTCCAAAATAATTCCCTAAGTGTGAGATTCGAAGAGCTTCCAGGTTGGTGAGTAGAGGCACTGAGAGAACAGCACACTCTGGGAGGCATGGAAGCTACACATCCCTTCCCCCAACCTTGCCCTGTGTATCTCCTCATTTGGTTGTTCATCTGTATTCTTTATTATAACCTTTATAATAAACCAGTAAATGTAATTAAGTGCTCCCTGAGTTCTTTAAGGCGTTTAAACAAATTCCTGAACCTGAGGAAGTGGCTGTGGGAACCTCAATTTATAGTTAGTGAGATACAGGTAACAATGTGGGACTTGGATTGACTTGTGAAGAGGCAGGAGACGCCTTGTGACACTGACCACTTAATATGTGGGATCTGATGCTAAGATCAGGTAGATAATGTCAGAATCAAATTAAATTATAGGATACCCAGCTGGTGTCATCGAGAACTGTTTGGTGTACAGAACACACTTGGTGACCACACATGTTCTGTGAGAACAGTAAAGGAGAAAGACACAAGAGTGTTTCTTCCTTTATACCTTCACAAGGCAAAGGTGAGTCTTACGGGAACTAGAGAGAGGAGTCAAATGCAGGTGGTCTCATTACCTTAGTATAAAGGAAAGTGGACACTAAGTCATGGCTGGCTGGTCAAGCAAAATGAAAACTAAGTACAGCAGATCAGCAGAATGCTAGACCAGGTTCTTAACTATTTAGACTGTAAATTCCCTTAGAGAATCTGACCAAAGTTATAGCGTCTAGAAGAAAAGTACCCCCTGAAATGCTAATTTCAGGAGAGGTTCATGGGAACCTCATGCTAAATTCCTCACTGCTAAATCTGACCTAGGTTTAAAGTCCCTGATTTACAAATGCCTGAGAAGCTTGACTTTTAAGAGGTGTGGAGTCCTGCTCGGTCCAGCTTCTGGAGGGGTCATTAATGCCAGAGAAAATTTAAACTTAAATTTAAAACTAGGGTTAGCTCAAGCAGTGATTATGTGAGTTAAAGACTGAGTAGATTGTAAAGATACAGACATTCAAGAAGAGATGGCAAATAATTGGAACATCTATTGCCACTTCTAAGTCCTAAGCCCTTTAACAACCCCTGCTAATAAATTACAGACACGGCCTCAGAAGCCCATGTATTTCAACACACTCAGCAGTCAGAGACAATGTATCAGAGATATGGTAAATAAAAACCGATTTCATGAATCCTACTTTCTCCTATTTTCTTGAAGATTTTCCCCACTATTAGTCTTTAATGTAAATCTACATTTCCATTGCAGTATGGCTATTTAGTGAATACTCCTTTTGAGTATTTGCAAACCCATAGAACAGTTTCAGTACTTGATAAACATTCACACACTTTTTTTAGATTTATCAGTAACATTTTACCTTTTCTATGTGTATTTATTTTTGCTGAACCAAAAGAGTAAGCTATAAGCATGGTTTCCTCCATAAAGACTTCATTCAGCACTATCTCCTAAGACTAAGAACACGATTTATTTATCATACTCAAGAAAGTGAAATCTAAAATAAAACAACATTGTTCTTTCATATACAGGCCATATTCAATTATCTCTAACTAGTTCTAATAACGACTTTCAGAATTATTTGTTTAGTACCCAGGACATAATAAGGGGTTGTGGCAGTACAATAAGCCTTCTCATTGGTTTCCTCTGACTTTAAGCAGATCACCTGTAACTCTCTGTGGTTGACATTGACCTTTTTGATGAATCCAAGCAAGACATTTTGAAAAGGTCCCTCAATCTGGACTTCTTTGATTGTTTCCTCAATATTAGATCTCCAAAGTAAACATTTGTGAAAGGAATGTTGCACAGGTGACGCTGTGTCTTTTTTTTTCTTAAAAGATTTATTCATGCATACAAGAGATGGGGTGCAGGCCAGAAGTGTGGGGGAGGGTGAGAGGATTCACCAGAGACAGAGTAGGGAGCAGAACAGGCAGATTGACTGAAACATACTCTGAGGGTGTTACCGGAACCAAGCTGCCTTAGCAGCTTGGGTGCCTGCAGGAGCGGTGGGGCCTCTTATCCCGCTGCTCCGGAGTCCGTTATGGCAGTTGCTCCTGCCCAGTAACTGCTGTCTTTGTATGGACCAATCAGGTGCTAGGAGCTGATGGGTCGGTCCAATAAGCTCCAGGATTGAACATGGTCCAATCAGACTTATGGATGGTACTCTGGGAGAGGACATAAGCCAGGACTGGAGGCTCCGAAAGCAGGAAAAGATTGAACCGAGGAGAAAAAGATTGAACCGAAGAGGGGGGAAAAGACTGAACCGAACAGGAGAAGACACGACACGACCAGCCCCCAGGAGAAGAAAGACAACGGTTCCAGACTCCGGAGAGAGAAGAGAGAAGTCAGTTCCTGGCCTCTGAGAAGAGAAGAAAGAAGAAAAGAAGCACCAGCAGCAGCCCTCTGAAGAGGAAGAGAAGAAAGAAGAAAAGAAGCACCAGCAGCCGCCCTCCGAAGAGGAAGAGAAGTCGAAGGACTCTGAAGAGTGGGCCTCCGGTCCTGTCTCTGACGTAGCCTGAAAGGAGCCCCAGAGGCCTGCGCCTGGTGTCTCAGAGGCCTGTTTGTTGGTCTAACCCAGCACCTCCCAAGGAGCTGCCGTCCCCAATGCGTTCTGGGTGAGGGGGCCGCCACCTGAGGCTGCAGTGAGCTCTCTGTTTCCCCCGTTTGTACAATAAACCCCATGTTTGCTGTTGTTGTTCCTGTAGCCTGAAGTCTCCTGCAATTGTGCGTGCGGGTGAGAACCCACAGACAGTGCCCGGTCCTCTCATTAGGCACTGTCCTTTGTTGTATTTGGCCTTTTGGCCTTTTGGGGCATTTTGGTGGCTCTTGCCGCAGAGCCTGGGCATTTGAGCCCCCTTCTGCCCGATTTCAGTTGGCAGCCACGAAGGGATTAGACACCTCTTCTGCCTAATTTCAAGGGGAGCAGTGGGTGAGGCAGGAGAGGTCTGCTGCGACACGTGGATCAGCTCCCTGGCTGGGTATTGAACTTGTGCTGCACTGGCTGCAGATAGCTTCATAATGCTGAGGCTTAATCTGTTGTGCCACCAGGGAGGCCCAATACTGTGTCCTCTTAAGACACATCAGGAAGCACATGTTGGCTTTCCCTTTACTTACCTATGGTGAATTTGTCATGTGGCTAATCTGGGAGATCAGCTGGATTTTTATGCTATAAGTGAACACTCTTCTCTTGTTAATTAATAAGCAACCTCTTCCTGCCATGCCTCTCTCTGTATGTGTGTATCAGATGCTTTCAGAGTATCCAGTTAGTTCCCCAACGGCTTTCACTCAGTGCTCTTAGCACCCACTGACACTAACCTAAATCAGTTACTGCAATAGTGTTTGCAAAATAGAGGCTTTCTAATATAATTTCCACTACATTTGCAAAGTGGTTTTGCAATGAACATATTTTTCTACTTTTTTCACATTTAAAAAAAACCCAAACTACCATGTGGGCAAAAAGAGCCACCCTCTTCTCCTAACAATTCTATTTTTTGATGGAAAAAACAAAACAAAACAGGTAAGTAGAAAAATATGGTAAGGCTACTACAATCTTGATGATATAATCAATTTGAATTTCAAGGGCCAACAAAAGGCACCTTAGAATTAACTCCCTTGGCTCTGGAGTCAGAATGTCTAGGTTCAGATTCTAGATTGACACTTAACCTTTTTGAATTCAATTTTTTCAAAAAATGATGTTCACAGCAGATGCTCAGTAAATGCTGCAGCTTAGCTTATTCTATTTGCATTCTTACTACTCATATAAAGTACAGGAAGACATTCTCACAAGGAAACCACAAAGCCCCTACTAATTCCTTGTAATTCCTCTCCACCACCTTGGGAAGCACTCAGGCACCACTCCCTCCTTTCCTCTCTCTTAGGGATGAATTGAAAGTCAAATCCAGTTCAGCTGGGCAGCTGATCCTTAAACGAAAAGGAAAGGCAGATCCAAGAAGAAAGCAAACAAGCTGTTTATGCACAAACCACAAGTGGAGAGAGGTGGTTGGTTTCACTCTAAGTTTTCTCACTTTTTAATTATAAGCTTTTTTTTAACCTGTTTTTAAAAACAACAACCCTATGCAAAATTCCATTTATCAGGTTTTATGCCCTAACACATTAACTTGTTTGTTAAGTTCAAATCAACCACCAAAGTTTTAAGAAATGAAAAAAAAAACAGATAATTTTAGGAAGTTTCCCATAAAAAGGTGCATTCTGGGGATGCTACATTTTCACATTGTTTTTGCAGTGATATTCTATACTTTCTGTCAGTGGTGTCAGAATTATTCCTGCAGACTTCAATGACTTACTTATATGCAAAGCAGAATACCATACATGTTAATTAAAAGAAATTAAAATTGAAAATTCCAGAATGGCTGATGTTGAGGGAAGACCTAGAAGTTTCTGTAACACTCTGCATAAGACTGGGACTCCTTTGTGGGCAATGAGTACATTTGCTCATGGCCTGAGGGCTTTTCTTCCTGTCACTGTCTTGATTTAGGTCCTTCTCAAATATTTACCAACAATACTCTCATGACCTAATGACCTAGTACTCATTTTCCCTTCATGACCTGTTAATAGAACTCAATGGAGAAAAAAGATGCTACATGCTTTCATGAAATGAATACAGCAATGATTCTGACAAATGCAGATGAAAAGCTATATTTATTTTAGATCTCCTGCTGGACGATATTTTTCTAAAATAAGCATTTGTCATGTTACTCCTCTGTTCAAAAGCCTTTGATATGTCCCATCTGCCAACTAAATAAAGTTCAAACTCCTTAACCTGACACGCAAGATACTTTGGGACCTAAAGGGGCCTAAAGGTAACTGAAAGTTATTTGATGGTAAACACTTCTTGTTGACCAAATGAAAATGTTGTTCCAAAGTGACTAAACAGTGTCTCATGAGGTCCAAGTAGAAATAAGACTGAAGTCAGGAGATAACTGGGCGAAAATGGAAAGGGCTTGAGGAACTAGAAGCGTCAACAATACCCAGTGATGGGAGGAGAGAGAGAGAAGGGGAAGAAGCAATGGTCATAAAACAAAACTGGAGCTGAGACTCAAGAAATATAACAATTCCAGAAATAATGAAGACCAGGGAAGTAGCTGTAGGATCAGGTTCCTGGTGAAGTGAAATGCAATGGCTGAAGGACCCAAAAAACACAATTACAGGTTAGGGTGTTCACTTTCTACATGGATTCTGAGTTGATCAGATGATGCAGAACTATATGTGAGTAACCAGTCAAGACCTCTGATGAAAGAGGAGGAGTGACAGGCAGGAAAGTGGGTGACTGTGAGAAGGAGGGACAATGTGTGGAACGTGACAACGAAAAGTGAAATTTCACCACTGTGAAAGTGTACTGGTTTGAAAGCAGCTATACTGAATCAAGAAAATAGCAGCACCACAGCATCCAGTCACTGTCTACAAAGATTCACAATGTTGAGTAACTTGCAATTTTTCTGAAGCTTGAACCTGAATCTCCTGCCATGAGACTGACATATAGGAACTCAATGTATGAACCAATGAGCAATTCTAGTCACTTATAATTTCTGAAGATACTTGGCTGTCTTTGCCCTCAAAAAGAGTAAGGGTGTACTGAACCCGCATTCCATCATCCCTTGGGACAGGAAGTTCTTCAGCCTCACATAAGTAAAGCAATTCAAACATATTTCTTTTCTTCTTTATACTATCTCCTGATTGTATGCACTTACGGGAAAAATTTCCATGTCATAAAAAAAGTGGCATAGAAGAGAAAGCACCTTCCTCCTTTACGTAGAAAGGCAGAGAGTTGTATGTGGTAGGTAGTTAAGATGACAAGTTATTTGTCAGCAGAGTTTCACAGACTCTTTCAGTTAAAATCTCCTTTAGGGGTTATCCTATTCAAGCTTCAACATAGTACAGGAAGCCCCTATATCTTCATCACCCCCAAATATTTAAAGTGTATTCTTCTACAGACAAAAACACTTAATAGAGAGTACAACCACCAAAATCAGAAAATTAGCACTGATGCATTACTACTGTCTAATATAAAAATCCATTCAATTTTCCCTTAAGTTCCGCAAAATACGCCCACAAAGGAGGCTCGGATCAGAGCCACTCACTGCAATGAGTTGTCCATCTCAGTCTCCATGAGTCAAGCAATCTCTTGAGCTGTTCTTTGAGATGACAGCCCAGTTTTTCTGTAGACTGTTCCTCATTCTGGATTTACCTGGTGTTTCCTTTGGGTCAGGTCCTACACCACTGGCAGCAACATTAAAGAAATGATGCTGTGCTCTCCTCAGTGCACATGATGAGGGGGAGCCCAGTTTTGATCTATCCTCTTCCTGATGGAGTTTGTTTTAATCATTCAGTAAGTGTTATCCTCCAGACACTTTGATTATGAACTTATTCGTTCTCTCCTTTGTAATTAATAAGTACATGTAGGGAGGTACTTAGAGACTAGGTAAATATTCCATTCCTCACCAAACTTTCAATTTATATTTTTTACTTTTTAGATGAGTATTTTATTTAATGAGCTAAAGTATTTACTATCATTATTTGATATTTCAATTGTGCTGATACAACACTGTTTATGGAACATTTCCCTCAGTTCCATTTTTTGAACATCAATTTTTCAGTACCTTTACTAAAACAAAATGCTAAAACTGAAAACAGTACTGCCAGTATCAACATGAGACTAATGTCTCCCGGAATCTGAGTATCATTTTCACAGGCCTACAGCCCAAGATTTCAGTAGCTTTTCAGCACACAGTAATGATAGAGCTTACAGGATGTCGTTTGAACTATTATTCAAGCCAGGTCTCTACAAATCTGTTATTAATTTTTTTTAAAGATTTATTTTTTTATACACACAGCTGGGGTACAGGCCAGAGGTGTGGAGCAGTGAGAGGCTTCACCAGAGACAGAGAGGGGAGCAGAACAGGCAGATCAGAAATACACTGCTGAGGGGAGCAGTGGGCGAGGTAGGAGAGGTCTGCCGCACCATGTGGGATTCTCCCCGGCCAGGTGTCGAACTCGCGTCGCTGCTGCCGACAGCTCCACAGCGCAGCACTTAACCGCTGCGCCACCAGGGAGGCCCTGTTATTAATTTTTTAAGTCTCATTTGCAGGTTGACTTAATGAGTACTTTCTTTTTGTTTCATGTGTTCTAAGATCCACCTAATTTTGTGTCCTTTTCAAATTAAGTATACTTTTTTTTTTAAAAAACAAGTTTTTGATAAAACAATTATAAACGGGCAGAGAAAGAAAGGCTAAGTAAGTATAGAGTTAAGCATTCCGACCAGGTAAGATTTAAGTAGAGAGGAATTTGGACTCCATTAGCTTTTATACCAAGCACCCGCACTCTAAGTCTTCAAATCTTTTATTTATGTTTAAGAGTCAATGAACTGAACAACTAACAAAATGGATGATGGGAGCCAGGTTTCTCACTTTTGGAGTGGGAGTTTACAGATAAGCAAAGGGAGGAAGTCAGAATGATCCATGTGACAGTAATGGATTAGAACTGAGGCATAAGCCTGAATTTATCCTTAGCTTAATACTGACACAGGTAATTACATATAGGAATATGTAGATGTATATATAGGCAGGGGTTAATTGATAAACATTTGTTTTCTTGCTCTGTCACCTGAGATGGTCCAGAGAAACAAAACCTCAATAGTAATAAACACACCTAATAAACAGGTTTCTAATGACATTCTCCAGTAAATGGAAACCATTTCCTTGAAGAAATGGCTAATTCTGGGATGGGGGCAGGAAACATATACAAAATGAATGTGGATTATCTTAGAGCAACAGAAGGAAAGAAGTGCTCTGACAGCTAACCGAAAAATAATACTCCTAGTAACGGAAGAGTGTCAAAGGACACAGGGGCCAACCAAAAGAGTGCCTAATGGTCAAGGGTGGTATAACACGAGCAAAACCAAAATGAGGTAGTATTATAATCTAAAGTATAAAATAAAATCCATGAATCCATATTGATATGACGTAAAAAAAAGGGAAAACACAAGTAATCTCTAGAGAATAATTTTAAATTAAGCATATAACATGCTACCCTAACTCCCCATTCCTTAAGTGTGGTCTGTGCAACGTAAATCTCCTTCCAAAGAGTATTGCATGGAGGAGACAAAAGAACTTTACAGTGGAGAAGCCTGACAAATACCGTCTCAGTCAGTGGTCAAGGTCAACATCAACACTGATCATTCATGATAAGTATGTACTCTTAATCTGATATGATGACAATGTACTTTATCTCTGTGGTTTTCCTTCCAAAAATCCATATCCCCAGTCTAATCATGAGAAAAATATAAAAATTAAAAAAAGACTAAATGTAGTATATTGACAGTATCTCTGCATGGGATTCTGGCGCAGAAGAAAGACATTACATAAAAATGAAGAAAATGTGAATAAAAATATGGGCTTTTGTTTAAAAAAGATTTATTTATTTATGCATACAAGCTGGGGTGCAAGCCAGAAATGTGGGGTGGTGAGAAGGGTCACCAGACACAGAGTGGGGAGCAGAACAGGCAGATCGACAGAAACACAGTGCTGAGGGCAGCAGTAGGCGAGGCAGGAGAGGTCTGCTGTGCCATGTAGGAATCTCCCTGGCAGGGCAGGCACCCAACTCACCCTGCAGCTGCTGACAGCTCCAAAACATGGGCTTCTGTTAATAATTATGTATCAACTTTGGTTTACAAAGTATAAAATATGTAACATACAAATTTAAGATGTTAATAATACTGGGTTGTCCGGGAAGTCATGATACATTTTTTTCTATGTTTTTCAGGGAAAAAATATGTCATGACTTTTCTGACAACCTGTATGTTATAACAGGGAAGCTGGGTACAAGGCTTGTGGGAGTTCTTTGTCCTATCTTCACAATTTCTCCATAAATGTAAAACTGCTCTAAAAAATAAAGTTTATTGAAAAAAAATGACATTATATAAAAGATAACAACTTCTCATCTGAAAAAACAGAGGCCAGGAAACAGAAACAACACTTTTATAGCTGTGAAAGGAAAATACTGGCAACCCAGAATTCTTATCTATGTCCTTGAAAAATGATGACAAAAAAAGGAGAGACGTTTTTAGACAAAATGTACTATGAGAGAATTCATCACCAGCAGACCTGCACTGCTGGTTCATAGGGAAAATGATATCAAGTGGAACTACTGAAAGGGATATACACCAGAAGTATTAAGATGTGGGTCATTATGAAAACATTGTTTTCTTCCTTTATCATTAGTTTTCCATTTCCATTTCCATTCCCCTCACCAAAGAACGGTCCCTTTTCATTCCCTTCAAAAAGCTACTCAGACTTACCAGAGTTTGACAGTGGGTCTCAACAGGGCAGAAAAGCCCTTTTAGGGAATGTCCATCTGGAATCTTTGGGGTGGGTTTTATACTGTCACAAACATGGAGGGTGCCACTGGCATTCAATAGACATGGGCCTGGGGAGCTAAACATCTATAATATGACATTCCTGCAAAAAAGAAGTTTCCAGTGCAAATGAAGTACATGTCACTTACAGTCCCCCAACAAGAAAGACCTGAATTGAGAAGTACTGTAAAGCATCAATCAAGGAGTAAAGGATCCTCACTAAGCTACATTGTCTCTTTTAGCAGAGGATACCCATGGGATGAATTCTGGGTCTGCAACTCTAAGTTCAGGGTCATCTTCATATGAACAGCTATTAAATAAAAAATACCTTCCAGCTGTAACCAATGGAACTGACTTCTAAGTCATTATTCAAAATGCTTGCAGATTTTTTTTTTAAAGATTTATTTATCTATGCATACAAGCTGGGGTACAGGCCAGAGGCGCAGGGCGGTGAGACGGTTCACCAGAGACAGAGTGGGGAGCAGAACAGGCAGACTGACAGAAATACACTGCTGAGGGGAGCAGCGGGCGAGGCAGGAGAGGTCTGCTGCACCATGTGGGAATCTCCCCAGCCAGGTGTCGCACTCACGTTGCTGCTGCCGACAGCTCCACAGCGCAGCGCTTAACTGCTGCACCACCAGGAGGCCTTGCTTGCAGATTTTTAATAATATGTTAGCTTCCTCCTCTGCTAGAGCTGAGGAAAGGAGAAGCCCGAGTGAGATAAACAGGTAAATTGAGCGAGAGCATTGAGGAGCTTGCAATGTCTAAATTAGAAAGGAAGGCTTGTAGGTAGATTGTTTCAATCATCTGACATAGGGAGGGGCCCTCCACTTCCCACTTAACATTTAGAAAAATAAAGGAATAATTCAGAATTTATGTAGAAGTTTTTTTTAGGTGGAATCAGTTGTTTTTTTAAAAGATTTTTTATTTTTAAAAATAGCTTCAGTGATTTAGCTTTAGATTTTTTTAAATAAGCATGAATTTAAAAAATGAATGGACTACATGGTACACAAAGGAGAAATTTTTGCAAACTCAGGCAAAAAGAAACATAAAATTAAAATTTTTCTTCCTGTCATAGCACTATATTTAAACTGCAGGCTGCATCTTTTTTGAGATAATTAATAATCCATATTCATCAGAACCTAAAACATCTGACAGTAAAAAAAAACCAGTATCATTGTTATATTATTCATTTTTTTGGATGGGCTTTTAGAATAAAGATAACAGATTTACATCAAGTGACCCAAATTACTGATATTTAAATGTATTTTGCAATGTTTGTGATTTACTTATTTTCATAAAATGTGATTTAAAAAAATAGTCACAAGTTAATTTTCTATCTATTACAAGCTGGTATTTTTCCACTCATTGCTAGTTAATGAGCTACATGAGTTTTAAAAAAAGAGAATACGATGGAAAAAAGATTATCCCCAAACTAAATCTATTCAACCAGCCAAAGGAACAAGAAGAAACACTTGATACTGCTGACTGATACAAAGATTGAAAAACAATATCATTATTTGGTTACATATTTATATGAATTACTTCATCTTACCTCTAACAAAATGAAAGCTCACATTCTTACAGGAATATAAATAAAGTATAAAAGAGATTTCCAATTTGACAATTATTTGACAAATTTAAGGCTGTTAAATAGTAATAGTAAAACCTACATAAATTTTTAAAAACCAGGAAAATAAATCCTTAATTTTCAGGTAAATGTGCATTAACTTAAACTATTCAAGGGCCCATAACTTCCCCTTTTATACTACCACATATCCGCTAACTACATTACAAATAACTCACTCTGCTAACTAGAGAGAACAAATGAAACCACAAATCGAGCTGCCTTTCCTGTGCGTGATGTCACAGACGCTGCATTGGGAAAGATGTCCTTCAGTCACTAGATGAAGGGCACTCACTGGAACAAACAAGATCAAACTCTTGAACACTGCTGACAAGGCAGGAAAACAAAATACTTACATTCAACCATGTGGAGTTTTAAAGTTAATTATATATAAGCTATCTAAATGTATCTTTAAATGAAAAGAGCTGAGCAAACCTAAGGATTTTAATGAAATCATCTCAATGCAACACATACTTAATTCGTTCATGATAATTTGCTAACCACTGCAGAGAACAGAAAGGTAAGAAACAAATTTTAAAGACACTCGCACTGCCTTTCCCTCCAGTCACTTAAATATGCAAATAATGACAATATAAAAGGAAAAAGACCATGATCTCAAAGAGATACCAAAAGGGGCTCTGAAGACTTATGGACCCTGGATTGTAAACTCACCAAGCAGAGGGGTCTTTTGTTTTCTGACTCTCCCAGTTAAAGAGGGAGGAGCATAGAACCAGTGTCATTTTCCCCACCCACCTACAATGCAGCCACTTTGGTATGCCATGAACCACACTTCCCAAGGGGAGTGGTGGTAGAGCTCCTGAGAACTAGGGGGCAAAGCTGAGTGGCCACATGGATTTGGAGACATATGGAGGAGAGACTTGGAAAAGACAAACGGGGAGGCTGCTCTTGGTCCGTGGCGGAGACAATGGTAACCATTATCTTGACTTCATTATAGGTTATGTGTTATATTTTGAATTTTCTTTCTCCTTCTGTTCCAGCTTTCTGGGACATGCCTAACCTTTTTTTGGGTTCTTTGACAGAGGTACCTTAGACTTGTAGGACGCTTTCAGGCCTCAGTGGCCCTGCTTTGGGTCAAGCCGGAATGGCTGGGCATTTGCCTACAAGAGAATGGGTAATTTTTGGAGTTTTATTAGGAATATTCTTTCTTCTCTATGCACACTAATTCTATTAAATATCTTTCACACACAGAGTCTGCTTCTTTTGCTTTTTGTGGCAGTTGGGTGGACCCCTTTTAGAGTGTACATCCCTGAACAGTTTGAGGATACCCCTCAGTCATGCACTAATTTCACTGATTTGTTACAATGCACACCACAAAGGTTTCTTTGCTAACACAATAGGTGGACAGAAGTGAGGTGTTGAGGAGGGGAAGGCTCAAACATGGCTCTTTGGGTCTACTCCTTGAGATTTTGAGTGATACATCGGGGAGAGGTGTCCAGTGTTTCTGATGCAAGGATCCTTAAGCTCACGTAAATGGCCCTGCTCTACAGGGAGAGAAGGGGGACTGTGGAGGAAGAGAGCTGCAGCAGCACATTAATGAGCCACTAAAGCAAGCACTTCTCAGTGCAAAAAGATTTTCTTCAGAGTACAAGCAGAAACAGGTGAGAAAAGTTGGAAGAGGACCATAGTTCTGGACATAATGTTAAGAAATGCCAGGTTGAAAGATGGGAGCCAGAGAAGGCTTGTGCTGATGTGCACATTCAATTCTGCACTACCGTGTACTTCTCATCCCATTTAGAGGATAATGGGCCTCATCTAGTGCAGCTACACTAGACTGAAATGGGATCTTTCTAAAACCACTGTCTCTGATTCTGAACATGGCCTCTACTAAGATCTGTCTGTCTTCCCTGCTTCCATTCCTTCTTGTGGCTCCTCACCTGACCATGGGTGAGACTTGCTTTGCTACCACTCATCCCCTCCCCTCTACATTCTTACCCAATGCTTTCGTTGGGTTTCCAGGCCCCTATTTGGACAGCAGAGAAGTGGGCAGGAAACAGCCTTCTAACTGCTTGGTACAGCAGTTATCTACTGGGTAGAGGTACTCAGCTGCTGTGGTTGCAGCAGGTGTGAGATGTCAGCACCGGGGCAGGGGAGGTATTCAATGTTGGGAGGGCATCAACACCTCCTTTTTTCTTTCAAAATCCTCAGTTTCTAATTACTAGTCCTTGCCCTGGGTGCACTTCTGCTTTGAGATGAGGCATTTAAGTTTAACTTACTATTGATATTACCCTGTCCACACCTACATATTGAGCCAAACTGATTTTCTCCCTCAGTAACTAAAATCTCCTACAGTTTGCATTTTCCCTACCTCAGTCTTCATCCATGAGGATTCTCCTGCCTAGAAGACTCTTCTCAACTCCTGAATTTCAAATCAAACATCATTTCCTTAAGGCAGTCCTCTCTGACACCCAGAACTTCAGTCTTTATAAAACTTCCCACAATTAAAATTTGTGAATCAAAAACGTTAACCCTCCCTGCTTGATGAAACTCTACAAAAGTGCTATTATATGTTTTGTTTACCTATGGAAAACAAAAAGTAACTTAAAAAATATTTGTTGACAAATTAATCCAAAATCCTCTGTTGTCAACTGAGCCAGCCTATTTTCTATCATTCACTCTCAGACTCTCTCCACACCAGGCATAGTTTTGATTCATGTGGTTCCCCTACTTTCAGTGTCCACTGTGTCTGGTCAAACCCTGACCTTTAATTAGGGGCACAGCACAATGGAAGTTACCTCTATGAAGTTTTCTGATAAGGGTGTAGTGCCAGCAGGGCACCAGGCAGGTTCCCTATGATTCATTCAGGCAGATAGGTAAGGACGAGACCTGGAGCCCTCAGTGGCTTTTGCAGGCTTTTAATGATCTTTCTGCAGTGAGGCAACCAGGTACAGGGCATGCAAAGAGGCTGGCAGGCCTCCTAGCCCCTGGCAAATCTTCACTTTCTGGGGTCTCTGGCGTCAGCTTTTGGCCTCTGCTTCTGTCGTACCCCGCTCGCTTCTCTTACTTCTCTGGTGCGCTGTGACACCACCCTTATATAGCGTCTCTCCAAGCCCAGGTGTGCCTACTCACGCATGCGCACGTGACCACAAGGCACACGTGGCAAGACCACAGGTGTCCATCATTAAGTCTAATGGCAGTAGGGCGGAAAATCCTGATGCCTCTTTCACTTACCCTACAAAGGGCTTTTCAGACTTGAGAGTTAGGAACTGTTTCGAGGTAACACTAATGCTTTCAGAGTCACAGAGTCAGCATACAGTTGGCACTTGGTGGGTCCTGTTTACGTCATGCTTGTTTCTCTATTAGAGTAAATGTTCCATGAGGACATACACCTGCATACGTGCCTGTAGCTCTCTACAATCTATCACACAGTGCCTGGCATATAGCAAATATAATTAAACACTTGTTGATTAATTATTTTATATTAAAGGCATTTGAAGCAATTAAACTATATGAAAAAAAAAAGAAGAAAAAAACCCGTATACTTAGAAATGGGAAAAAAAGAAAGAGGAGGCAAGGATAATCCCAGATCTACTAAAGCTCGTGCACCTGTGTCCAGCGCCTACATCCTGCCACCACTGCCACCATGGCCAAGAGAAAACTTAAGGGGTGCTAAAAGAAATAAAGTCAAGGTGAAAGACAAACCACAGAGAAGATCCACAAAGTTATCTGCTAAACCTGCTTGTCCAAAGCCAGAGCCTGAGCCTAACAAGGCCCTGGCAAAGAAGAAAGAAAAGGTATGCCCCCCCCCCCCCAAAACAAGGGTAAAGCTGATGCTGGCAAGGATGTGAATAGATGCTGAAACAGTCCAGGCCCAGAAAGCTGAAGGTGCTGGAGATGTCAAGTGAATTGTATGCATTTTTGAAACTGTACTTCTGGTGGCTGTACAGTTTGAAATACTATTTTTTAAGTCAAGTTTTATAAACGTGCAAAATTTTGTTTTACCTTTTTTTTTTTTTTAAGCTATGTTGTTAGCACACAGAACACTTCACTTTTTTTTTTTTTTTCCGGGAAGGGCAGATGTCACTAATAGAATGTCTCCAAAGCTGGATATGATGTGGGGGGAAAAACCTTTCCCTCTAGTTTTGAGACATTTCCCCTTGGTTCCGAGGAGGAGGAATTCGTTATTTTCACACACATTAGCTACCTTGTGGGGCACAGACACCTTGTGGGGGAAATCTAAGATTCCTTTTTATGTCCTTTCTCCCTCTGCCTTCAGCAAAGACTTGACTCCCTTAAACCCAGAGAGACCTGTTGAGACTTGACTACGAAAACGTGATTATCAGTATTTCAGGCAATGTAGGCTTTCCAGTGTTACCACTGAGATGGCACCCCTCAAAAGAGCAGTGGTTCCTCTTTTAGATTGTGGATCTTCAGACTGAGAAATCTGCTATTTTCATTTTATTACCTGAAGTCAGGGTCAACTTGTGAAAATCTGCTAAACAACACAGGAAATGTGAAATGTCAACCCTCACTCTAAACTTTCCCCATTCAGTGCATCAAATGAAGACTTCACTGAGTTTTATAGTAGCTTTCTTATTTTGGTAGCCCATTGAAGATCAGAGTTTGAAAGTTGTACCCTGTTAATGACTGCCCATTACCTGGCCTGAAATGCCATGACTGTTTATGAAGAGTATCTTTAATACAGCTGAATATAGTTTGGTTTGGCGGAGGGGGGCGGGGGAGAGGGGTCAGTACCAGTCTTAAAGAAACAGGTAAGTTGGTTTCATGATTATATGAGACACTGCTCATCCTAGGCACAAGAATGATGAATAACAACTATACAATTTAACAAATTCATTATCTCAACAAACTTCACAGGTAGACTGACTAGGCAGATTCTATCTCTCTTTCACATGGGGGGCACTGGTTTCAAGTTTCTTCACCCAGACTCAGAAGGTTAGTCATCAGCTGGGTATAGGTTAAATATATATGTTTAACTTTTTAAGAAACTAGGTATTCTGGGCCTCCCTAGTGCACAGAGGGTTAAGTCGCAGCACTATGAAGCTATCCAGAACCACTGCAGCACGAGTTCGATCCTTGGCAAGGGAGCTGACCCACTTGGGACAGCAGACCTCTCCTGTCTTGCCTGCTGCTTCCTTCAGCAGCGTATTTCAGTTAATCTGCCTGTTCTGCTCCCCACTGTGTCTCTGGTGAATCCTCTCACTCCCTCACAGCTCTGGCCTACATCCCAGCTTGTATGCATAAATATATCTTAAAAAAAAAAAAGAGAGACTATGTTTTCCAAACTAGTTGTATCATTTCATGTTCTTGCCAAAATGCATGAACATTCCAGTTTACCCACATCTTCAGCAAAACCTGGTATATGGCTTTTGAAAATTATACTTATTCTAATGGGTGTGAAAAATCATCTCGGTTTGATAGCATGTTTCTAATTAATGAAATGTCTAATCATTAAATCTATGACCACTGTAAAATTAGCTTTATAATATTACTGACTTTAAGTTTTCATATATTCTGTATATAAATCCAGTATTCTGCATATAAATCCAGTACCAGAGAGATGACTTGGTAATATTTTCTCCAAGTTTACGACTTTCTTTTCATTTTCTTAATGATGTATTTTGAATAAAAAGGATTTAAAAAAAAATTCTGATGAAGTCTAACTTTTTCGAACCATATGTAAGGACTTTGGGTCTAAAATCACAAAGACCCATGATACCACAATTTCTTCAATAAGTTTATGTAGTTTACTTCTTACACTCTGCCTAATAGATATTGTGATGCAATTTTTACACCGTGTAAAGTAAGGATCTTAGTGCCTGCTTGTTTTTTGCATGTGGATAATAATTGTTCCTGCATCTTTTGTTAAAAAGACCATCTTTCCCTAACTGAACTGTGGCACCTTTGCCAAAAAATCAGTGGATTATCAAAGCAGTATTTCTTTCTACAGCCTCAGTTCTGGTCCATTGGTCTAAATGTCTATCCTTGAACCAATACCACAATGCCTTGATTACCAAAATCAAGTACTGGAAGTCTGTTTTCAAAATTATTTGGCCTATTCTAAATACCCTTTTAGGATCATCTTATCAATTTACAAACTATCAAATTTAGGACGTTAATTAAAGTATTATTTCTATTCCTTTTTCTCTCTCCTTTCCTCTTGGATTTCTACTACATTCATATAAGTATGTTTGATAATGTCCCACAGTCCCTTGAGACTGCTCTCTTCCCTTCAGTTTTTTCATAATTTGTTCAGATCAGATAATTTCTATATCTTCAGGTTCACTGATTCTTCTGCCAATTTTGAATCAAATGGTGCAATCTCAGAGTAAATTTTTGAAGTTTCTGATACGGTACTCTTCAATTTCATGATTTCTATTTGGCTCTTTTGATAGTTCCTATATCTTTTATCAAGAATCTTTAGTTCTTAACTTCTCAAGGAGATAATTGAAGAGAACTTCCCAAACATTTAAAAGGAAACATATTGACATACAGGAAGCCAGACGATCTCCACATTATTACAACGAAATAAAAAAAACTGCAAGACATATGATAGGAAAACTATCGAGAATTCAAGACAAGGAAAATATATTGAAAATGATGAGGGCAAAGAAACAAATAACCTACAAAGGAAACCCAATCAGGCTGACATTAGATTTCTCTGAAGAAACACTACAGGCAAGAAGAGATTGGAGGGACATATATAACACACTACATGCCAAAAATGTCAACCAAGAATACTCTACCATGCAAAGCTCTCATTCCTCTATAAAGGAAAACATGGACCTTCTCTGACAAACATAAACTACAGAAATTCATCACTACCAAACCCCACTCCAAAGAATACTAGAAGAAGTCATGAAGACAAAACCAACAGAAGAAAGACCAGGAAACACAGAATAAGGTAAGAATTAGAACCACAAAAGAGTAAACAAACAAACAAAAAATATGGATGACAGTATATCAATATTAACTCTAAATGTAAATGGACTAAACACGCCAATTAAAAGACACATCATAGCAAGATGGATCAAAAAACAGAACCCAACCTTCTGCTTTCTACAAGAAACACATTTAATTGCGAAAGATAAAACAGATTAGTAGTTAAAGGATGGAAAACAATCCTACAAGCAAATGGACCACGAAAGAAGGCAGGAACAGCTATACCTCTATCAGATAAAATAGACTTCAAACTTAAGAAGGTAAAAAAAGACAAAGCTGGTCACTATATCATGATTAAGGGGACAAAAAACAGGAGGATATAACAATCATCAACATATACTCCCCAAATGAAGGAGCACCAAAATGTATCAGACAATTATTATCATCCCTGAAAACAGACATTAAAGAAAATACATACATATTAGGAGATCTCAACACCCCACTTTCTCTATTGGACAGATCACGAAGACAAAAAGTAACCAAGGACATTAAAGCTCTAAATAAGGACCTAGACCACAAGGGATTAACAGATATCTATCGATCACCTCGCGCCCGAAAAATTGAATACACATTTTTCTCAAGTGCGCACGGAACATACTGCAGGATCGATCACATATTAGGTCACAAAACAAACCTCAACAGATACACTAAGATCAAAATCGTACCAGCCTTCTTCTCTGATCATAAAGTAGTCAAACTGGAGATAAATCATAAAAAGGAAAAAGGAAACCTCCTTACCTCATAGAGATGAAACCCACATTACTGGAAAACCAATGGATCAACGAAGAGATCAACGAAGAAATTAAAAAATACCTAGAACTGAATGACAACGAGGACACAACTTTCCAGCACATCTGGGACACAGCAAAAGCAGTAATAAGGGGAAAATATATAGCATTACAAGCTCACATCAAGAAACAAGAAACAACCCAAAGAAACAATTTAATCTCACATCTCAAAGAACTAGAAAATAAACAACAAAAAAACCCCAAAGACAGTTTAAGAAAGGAAATAATAAAAATCAAAGCAGAACTAAATGAAATGGAAATAAAAAAAAAATCCAGAAGATTAACGAAACCAAAAGCTGGTTCTTTGAAAAAATAAAAGAAATAGACAAACCACTAGACAGGCTTACAAAGAAAAAAACAAGAGAAAACACAAACAAATAGGATCATAAATGAAAAAGGAGAAATCACAACGGACACAGCAAATATAAAAAAAACAAGCAGAGATTACTATAAACAGCTATGCGGAAACAAGTATAACAACCTAGAGGATATGGACAAATTCCTAAAACTATACAATCACCCAAAACTAGACAAAGAAGATATAGAACACCTAAACAGACCAATCACAAGTAGTGAAATTGAAACAGTAATTAAAAACCTCCCCAAAAACAAAAGCCCAGGACCAGATGGTTTCACTTATGAATTCTACCAAACATTCAAAATCGAAATAGTCCCTATATTACACAAACTCTTTGAAAAAATCGAGAAGGAAGGAGTACTACAACAAACACATTCTATGAAGCAAATATTACTCTAACACCAAAACCAGACAAAGACAATACAAAAAAAGAAAACTACAGACCAATCTCCCTAATGAATACTGATGCAAAAATAGTCAACAAAATCTTGGCCAATAGGATCCAACAATGCATCCATAAAATAATACACCACGACCAAGTGGGATTTACTCCAGGGACACAAGGATGGTTCAACATCTGAAAATCAATCAATGTAATCCAACACATCAACAAAAAGAAAAATAAAGACCATATGATCCTCTCAATAGATGCTGAGAAAGCATTTGACAAAGTGCAACACCCATTTATGATAAAAGCCCTTGAAATCCTTGGGATAGAAGGAACATACCTCAACATAATAAAAGCCATATATGACAAACCCACGGCCAATATTATCCTCAACGGTGAGAAGCTGAAGGCCTTTCCCCTAAGATCAGGAACAAGGCAAGGATGTCCACTCT
>PVIJ01018422.1:0-26525 GCA_004024925.1 Scalopus aquaticus | reverse complement strand
CGGCTCAGGTGCGGCCGGGACCCTCACCCTGGACGCACCCCGACAGGACACTCGTGGGGACCCCAGGCCCATCCTCAGCCTGCTGCGTGCAGCTGTCCCTGGGCCCCTCCCCCGAGGCCTCTGCTGCCCCTGCGCACCCGGGAACAGGGGCCACCCACAGGCAGCGCCGCCCTGGGCCCCATCCCCACGCTCAACGCTCCCTGAGCTCCCCACAGCCCCCCGGCAGTCTCAGCCCTCAGTCCCCTTGGACAGAGCTCACATCACGGGGTCCAGTACTCAGCGCCCAGCGAGTCTGTCCTCGGGCCCAGTCCCCTCAGGAAGGACCTGTGTCCACTCGCTCCCAGCCCGGGCTGGCCCTGAGGGTCCCTGGTGTGGGGTGCAGATGGCCGGTTCCCTCCTGCCTGGGGGGTCCGCGTGTGGCGGGTCTGACCTGTCTGCAGCTCCTCGGGAGCAGGGCGCCCGCATTCTGCCAGCGGGCACTGCCAGTCGCCCTGCACCCTTTCCCGTGTGTGTTTGGGTGAGTGTGTGTGCGCGCGCAAGCTTGTGCGGGTGTGTGCGTGTGTGTGTGTGCATGCTTGTGTGCAGGTGTGTGTGCATGTGTGCGCGCATGTGTTCCTGTGTGTAACTTTAAAAAAAATTTTATTGGTATTCATGTCTTTTACATTTTGTATTCCTCTTGGGGAACCCACCAGCGAGTCACCCGCGACCCATCCCCGTGCTCCCTGGTGCCCTTTTCGACCCCATTTTGAGCCCTTGTCCTCTCCCTGGAATTTGTTCCTAAAGCAAAGCGCCGGGGCCACGTGCCCTTCCTGATTCGAGGCCTGTCAGGCGCCGCGGGGGTGCGCGGGGGGCGCGGGCGCGGGGTGACCTGGCTGCACTTGAGCCTCGCGTCTGCCCCACCTCGGTCTTGGCTCACCCCTGCCCGTCCTGGCCTGTCCGCCCCCTGAGCCATCTCTTCTCCAGCGCGCACGGTCCTCGGGAACAGCTCGGTGCTGCGGGTCCCGGAGGGCGAGCCCCTGCGCCTGGAGTGCGCCGCCGACAGCAACCCGCCCGCGGCAGTGAGCTGGGCCCGGGCCGGCCGGGCCCCGACCTCCTCGTGGGGCTCGAGACCGGAGGTCCTGGAGTTTCCCCGGGTGGAGCCCTCGGAGGAAGGCGAATTCACCTGCCGAGCGCAGCACCCCTCAGGCGCCCTGCAGGCTTCCCTGCAGCTCTCGGTGCAGAGTGAGTGTCGGGCGGCGGGACGAGAGCAGCGCGGCTGTAGCCCCTGAGCCCCAGCGGCAGGCTCTGCTCCGTGCTGGGCGTGGGGCCGTCTTGCCCCGACTGGGGGGGGTCCCCGGTGTCGGGGTGCAGATGGCCCTCCTCCCTGGTGGTCCGTGAGCATCACGATGCTTAGGCGCTTCTGTTTACCTGCAGTCCTGCCCATCCCTCTCTTCCTCAAGACTTTCACTTTTCCCAAGTCCTAAGAACACGCCTGCTGTGAGCTCCCTTGAGGGTCCACCCCACCCCACAGCCCCTGCCCGTTTGCTCTTCCCGACACAAGGCCGGAGTCACCAGGCTACACTCTGTCCCTCCTTCCTGCAAGGTCTAACCCTCATCCTTGTCTTTTCACACCTGCTTGCCCAGCATATTGATTTCAGTGCTGCCACCTCCAGGAAGTCCTCCTGGATATGCCAGTCTCATTACATGCTATCCCAGGAGCCCTGCAGCCCCCCATCCAGCCACTGAGTCTGGAAGCAGAAGCAGATCCACAGCCCAGCACAGAGGCCAGAAGGGGCTCTGGTCACGCCCACCCCTCTCTGCGCATGAGTCTGCCCACTGAGGGGGCCGCCCTCCGACCCTCTTCCTCTGCATGTCACCCCCACCCCATCTCTTCTTCTCCAGCACCCATGGCCCTGCAGAACGGCTCCTCGCTGCCTGTGGCCGCAGGCGGGTCCCTGCGCCTGGCCTGCGTGGCCGACAGCAACCCGCTCGCCTGCCTCGCTGGGTTCGGGGGAGCCTGACCCTGAGCCCCCTGAAGCCCTCAAACAAGGTGGTGCTGGAGCTGACGGGACTGCAGCCCCGGGATGCAGGGGAGCTCACCTGCCGTGCTCAGCACCCCCTGGGCTCCCTGCACTTCTCCCTGAGCCTCGCCCTACAGTGGGAGTATGGGGGCCGCGCTGGGGCCCAGCCTGTGCCCTGAGGGGTGCACCCCACTGCAAGAATGGGTGGGATGGGGGCGCGATGCGGGGAGGCCCAGAGAGCCCAGGTCGGGTCCCGGGACCAGAAGGGCCCCCAACGGGAAGGACGCGGGCTGCGCGCAGCCGGTGATGCGCCCTCACACGGTTCCTGCAGGGGAAGCGGTGCCCGTGGCCGGGGTGGTGCTGGCGGCCATGGGGGCCGCAGCTGTCAAGACCCTGCTCCTCCTCCTCTGCCTCGTGGTCCTCATGTGAGCACCCCCGGGGGAGGGGGGGAGGCGGGTGAGGAGGCTGGACCCCAAAGAGGGTGCAGGAGGCACCTAAACACATGAGGGGCCTGGAGGCTGAGGGGGTGGGGGCGCATCACGAGGCTCCGCCCCCAGCGTGCAGCACCGGCCCCCCCAGTCAGCCTCCAGCCCCTCACAGAGACCAGAGGTGCTCTCTGCCCGCTGCCCCTCTGACCAGACTGGAAGACCCGTCTCTTCCCGCAGAGTGAAGTCCCGCAGGAGGGAGGCGCCAGGCGCTCGACACCGTCCTGGGTTAATCCCTCAGGTGTGTGATGGGAGCACCTAGCCCCCCACACTACCACACCTCCCCCAGGATGTCCCCCTGGATTGCTCTCTTGGCAGGATCAACACTGAGCTCCACCTTCCCCCAACCCACCCCAGCTGGGCCCATCACACTGCAGGTGAATGTCCCCCACTCCATGTCAGAACAGGCTGTCCCTCTGCACTCTGACCTCACCCCTTCTCCTTGCTCCCCAAATTCCCAGTCACAGCTCACCCGAGGCCCCCGTCTCCTCCCCAGCCAACCCTGCTTCAGTGCAAAGCCTCATCTCTTCCTGGTCCCTGAACCCGCCCCCTCACCCCCGGCTCCAGCCGTGTCTCTGCAGACTCCAGGCTGAGTGTCCAGAGACCCTCACCACTGCACAGGGTCACAGCCCCACCCTTTCCACAGAAGGAGACCAGGCTGCCCCGCCCAGCCGGCCCTGCCCCCCCAGCATTGCCCCAGGTGATGTGACTCTGAGACTTTGCATGTGCTGTTCCTTCTCACGAAATGCCTTTCCGTCCCCATCCTGCCTCTCCATGTCCTGAGCATCCTTTAGATCAGCCTTAACATCTCCGAATCTGGGCCTCCCTGGTGGCGCAGCGGCTGAGCGCTGCACTGTGGAGCTGCCGGCAGCAGCGACACGAGTTCAACGACCGGCCGGGGAGAATCCCACATGGTGCGGCAGACCTCTCCTGCTTCGCCCGCTGCTCCCCTCAGCAGTGTATTTCTGATCTGCCTGTTCTGCTCCCCATTCTGTCTCTGGTGAACCCTCTCACTGCCCCACACCTCTGGCCTGTACCCCAGCTTGTATGTATAAATAAATAAATCTTTTAAAAAAAAAAATCTCCGAATCTGAGTCTGAGTGTGTGTGTGTGTGTGTGTGTGTGTGTGTGTGTGTGTGTGTGTGTGTGTCTGAGAGAGAGACAGAATGATTTTCTGGTATGATTCTGAAAGGAAAAGTGACAGTCATGTTCCCATCATTCTCCTTGAGCACTGCTGGTCACACACCCTGTGACACTCTTCACAGATGCTCAGGATGCTGTGTCCAGAAATCCCAGTGTCCAAAATCTGTCTTTGGGTCTCTGTCATCTGGACACAAGAGGAAATCAAAGAAATAAAAGCAGTTAGATCAGGCTGGACAGTGATGTGTAGCTCGACAGATCGCAGGGAACAAGCAAGCGGACGTGGGGACAATCTCCCGCATGTGGGGGCAGAGGGCTGATGTCTGAGCAGCGACAGGGAAGCAGGTCCTGAGTTTGCCTCAGAAAATTACGGCAAGAGAAAGAAAAGCAGGGACACGGAGAGGGCGAGCTTAGCCTGGCAGGCAGGTGGCTGTGGCCACAGGAGGGGTGTGGCAGCAGAGGGGATGGAGGAGAGGCAGCAGAGGGGCAAGCCTCCCTCCGAGGGAAGAGGAGGAGCTGGTTAAAGGTTCAGACCCCACGGGGCCTGCAGGGCAAAGAGAATCAGAAGCCACCTAAAAAGATTGTGCTGGCCTGGGGGGCGCGGCCGAGCTCGAGCCCGACCAAGAGGGGCTGGGGGGCGGCAACAAGGTCACACTGAGGAAGCGCTAAAGGTGATGAGACCAAAGAAACTACAGAGCAAGCTGACAAGCGTGGGGAACACACGGGCTTCTCTGTTCTCACTCTGAGGAGATGACCTGAGTGGAGAGCAGGGAAAGCCTCTTGGAATGAAACTTGGCAGGGGTAGGGAGTGGTGTAGGCGTGGTGGGGGTGAGTGTGAAGAGGGCGCAGAGTGGGTCTGGGAGGTGAAGTCTTGCAGGCCTTTGGAGGCCTTTGGAGTTTCTCCCAAATCTAAGCAAGAGGCCAATGCAATGTTGAAGAGAAGGCTCCATCCAGTCTATATTTAAAACCCAATTCCAGCTTACTGTTTTGTGAGGACTGCTCCGTGGAGGGAGTGCTACAGAGGCAGGGAGAAAATCAGCACATGATGGGCTGAAAGGAGCAAGGGTGGCGGCTGGGACCTGGGCAACCTACCTGGGTGCAGGGCGACTTTGCCCTCCAGGCCACAGGTGGCGCTGTCTGCAGCTGACTTGAATCCCAGTCACAGCTGGGACGGGGGAGGCTCCTGGTATGTGGGGCGTAGAGGCCAGGGATGCTACTCAACCTCCCACAGTGCACAGGACAGATCCCTGACCCCCAAGAATTACCTGGATCAAAAAATCAATGGCACTGAGAGTGAGCCATCTTGTGTGATGAATGTTCTGGGGTGGGGATAAGTGGGTGGCGTCTTCCTGAATATTCAGACTGGAGCGGTGGGTGGGCAGGTAGGGTGTATGGGAAATGAGGCAAAGGAGGGATCAGAATGACAGCAGATGTTGCCAGAAGCTAACAGTGGTGTTTAGGGCCTGAGGAATTAGAAGGTGTGCGGTGAGAAATAGCGAGCGCTTGTTGAATTTGAGGTGTGCGTTACCCGTTTCCGAGTAGATGCCAGAGATAGAACGCTTGGGGCGAAAGCCCTACAGATGCACAGCAGATGTGCTACGTCCTCATTTATAGGCCGTATTACCCACTTATAGTTCACAGACAGACTTAACTAGCTGTAGAGCAGCAGGCCCCTGTGATCGTCATGCCAGGACACTGGGCGCGCCACACACCCGTATTGTGGAGGTGGGTGAATTGGGGTTCCTGGAGACCCCCACTCATTGCTGAGTGGCTCGCGGATCTCTGGATCTGGACAGGGTGGGTAGAGCCGGCACAGAGGCTCACACCCTTGGCGCAAGGGAACCCCAGGGAAAGGGGAAGCAGACGCTACCAGGCGGTGCCCCCCCTAGCCAGAGACTATGGCGACCTCAGCGCTGCCGCGCCCCTCCCCTCCATCGCTCAGTGCTGGAGGAGGCACCCCAGGGAAGAGGGGAAGTTGCACAGGGGTTCAGGCCCCCTGTCCCACACACGCCTGTGGCAGTGACTCAATCCCTCATTACCCCAAGCGCAGCTAGAGCGCAGCGCTGCGGCTCACCCCTAACCCACAGGGGGCGGGCGGCGGAGACACAGATACAGGGACTGGCCGCGCCAGCGGAGACCAAAACTACGGCCACAGCACCACCACACGGCGAGAAGAGGAAGTGCAGCTTGTCACAGCGCTGACTGAATGACACTTTTGGCGACGCACCACGCGAGGTCACCCAACCAACACAGAACTGGAGACATGACACCCAAAACACGGAGGGTGGTTCTCCAGAAAACTAAACCCAAAGACACAAAAGAGCGGGATAGAAAAAAGACGTACAAATAGCTCTCAGGAAGAAACGCGGAGACTTGGAAAGCGCCAGGAGCAAAGCCGGAGAGGAGGGGTGTCCCAGGCCACGCGGTGGAAGTGAGGTCAAAGGGCAACCCCAAGTCCAGCAGGAGGACGGTATCCTTCCAGAGATCCACACACAGGGCAGGACTCCGTGAGGGCGGCACGGCCGTCTGAAGCCACAGGCCCACCGCGTAAGAACCAGCCCCTCTCAGCCTTGACCTCGCGCTTCCAGCCTCTAGGACCACAGAGAGAAATTCCTGTTTAAGTCACAGGGTCTGCGGGTTTGTTCGGCAGCCACAGCAGACTGAGACAGCGACCGTCAGGGCCCCGTGGGCTCCTCACCCGTGCCCTCCTCCATCAGCAGGCAGGGGCCAGTCCCCAGCCCCTGGAGATGTCTGTCCCGGGGCAGGGGAGGAGGGGATATTTATCAGCACTTCCCGTTTTCTAAGACTTCATTCTCCAAATCGGATCCCCTTGAGGTCAGACACTGAGGTCCCGGCTGAGTCTCACCAAGTGACCGTGTGACCGGGACTGTCATTCTGAGAAGGGCTAGATGGGGTCATGCTCTGAGAGGTTGTCCTGCCCTGAGAGATTGTCCTTCCCACCCGGCCTTCCCCCTGGGTGCAGGTGTTGTGGCACTGCAGGTGTCACAGTGGGAATCCATTGCAGGGGACAAAGGAAGGGGAGACAGAGAAGACCCGGCCCCCCAGGCAGAGAGGGAGCCCCCAGGGAGGTGAGGGCGGACAGGGACAGCCTGGGGTGGCCCCTGCTCCCAGGGGAGATTTTCATTTCAGCGACAAACATGTTCAGTGTCGGCGCGTCTCAGGCCACCTTGGGGACACTGCAAGAGAAAGACCCACCGTGTGTGGCCTTCGCGTGACCACCCGCATTTCATCTCGCAAGCCCTGCCCACGCTTCCCAGAAGCCCACTCGCCCGCCCCCAGCCCGGTTAGCAGGCTCCCCGTGCAGTTTCACTTCTGCTTCCCAGTGACCCCCCCTGGCGGAGAGCCCCACACCACCAGGCCCAGTCAGACTCCCTTCCCCCGCCCCGTGACCTAGGCGGGGTGCCTGCTCAGGTTGCCCTGGTGACGGCGACACCTGGAAGTCGAGGGTCCTCCATGTGGGTGGCAGGGCGTGGGGGGAAGGGGCGTGGTGCCCTGGGGCTTGAGTCAGGCCTCACTTCATGCACCAGTGCCCCAGGGCTCAGCTTCCGCAGGCCCTGCCAGAGCTTCCCCATCTGCCCAGCTGGTGCCCAAAGGGTCTGGGAAGAAGCCTGCCTCGGCGGGTCCCGGGGACACGCGGGCAGAGATGCTCCTGCCACTGCTGTGGGCTGCGCTGTGGGGCGGTGAGTGGGGCGCAGGCCCGGGGGCTGGGCTGGGGGGCTGGGCCCGCAGGCTGAGCTTCTGTCTCCACTTAGGGTCGCAGGCACAGGCCCCCGCGTACCGGCTGGAGGTGCCTGAGGTGGTGAGGGTGCCGGAGGGCCTGTGCGTGCTGGTGCCCTGCTCCCTCTGGTACCCCCAGTCAGGCTGGGTGCAGTCAACCCCGGCACAGGGCTACTGGTTCAAATACAAGTGGACAGAAAGGGGGAAGCAGAAGAACTACGGGGACCCGGTGGCCACAAACGAGCCGAACAGAGAGGTGCAGCCCGGTGCCCAGGGCCGCTTCCAGCTGGTGGGCGAACCCCAGAAGCTCAACTGCTCCCTGCTGGTCACGGAGGCGCAGGAGGGGGACAGCGCCTGGTACTTCTTCCGCCTGGAGCGAGGCCTGTGGTTGAAGTACAGTTTCTTGGAATTCAAGTTCAGGCTGGAGGTGACAGGTACGGAGCCGTTTCCCCAGGGACGGCACGGGTCCCCTCCCTCTTCCTGCCTCTCACCCACGGGGGACTGAGGGGACGCGCCCGGCGGTCACCCCGGGAGGCCCCCACTGGGGTTCTAGGGCTGGGCTGGCGCCCTCTCGCCCCTGCAGGGCTGACCCCGAAGCCGGCCCTCTACCTGCCCGAGACCCTGGAGCCTGGGCGTCCGGTGACCGCCGTCTGTGTCTTCAACTGGACCTCCGAGGGGTGTCCGGCCCCTGCCTTCTCCTGGAGGGGGGTTGCCCTCTCCGTCCCAAGGGTCACCCGCAGTCTCCCCCACTTCTCCGTGGTCACCCTCACCCCGCGGCTCCAGCACCACAACACAGCCCTCACCTGTCAGGTGCGCCTCCGGAGGGCAAGCGCGGAGAGCACCGTCCAGCTCAGAGTGGCCCGTGAGTGTGGGGCCCGCCCTGGGGCCTCGGGGAGGCAGCGCAGGGGCCGGCGGGGGAGGAAGGCGCCGGGAGCAGCCTGGGGAGAGGAGGGGACCATCCTGCCTCTGTCACGCCCGCATCTGCCACCTGATTCTCACTCCGCTTCCTGGGAGCCGCTTTCTTTGCCCAAGGGGCTCTCTCCGGCCTTGGGGACCAAAGCCCCCCAGCCAGCCTCCTTGTTGCAGATGCCCCCAGAGACCTGATGATCAGCGTTTCCCAGGCCAACACGTCAGGTACGAAGCGGGGACGGCCAGGCGTCCTCCCGGGGGACAAGGGCGGGGAATAGTGACACCCCCCACCCCGTGTCTTCATTCCTCCATTCTCCCCCCAGCCCCGGAGCCCCTCGGCCAGGGCTCCCCGGCCTCGCCTCTGGAAGTGCGGCAAGGCCAGTTCCTGCGGCTGCTCTGCGCGGCCGACGGCACGCCGCCCACCACCCTGAGCTGGGCCCTGGGGGACCGAGTCCTCGCCTGGTCCCCTCCCTCGGGCCCCGGGGCCCTGGCGCTGGCGCTGCCCCGGGTGAGGCCCGGGGACGCGGGGAGATACACCTGCCGCGCGGAGAACAGGCTGGGCGTGCGGAGCCGCTGGCTGGACCTGGCTGTGCAGTGTGAGTGCGGCCCCTCTGGGGCTCACTTCTGGCGCTGGTGCTCCCGAGGCTCCCCCAGGGGAGGACTGCCCCCCAGTTCGGACGCCAAGGGCACGTGCAGACGGCCCTGTGCCTCTGCCGGCCCCCCCGAAGCCCAGGCCTGGGGCTCCCGTCACTGGCTGCTCAGAGCACCCAGGGGCCCGCCTGCTGTGAAGGACACAGGGCCGGCGCCCGTGGAAGCCCCGGGAGGCTCCCCGCACCCCCGAGCTCCCCAGGCTCTCTGGACGCTGCCGGGGTTCTCGGGGAGGTCTCGGCAGCACGCGCCGAGTAAAGCACCAGGCGCTGCTCCTCTCCCGCCTGCGGGCTGCCTTTTTCTCGGGTAATGGCTCCTCTGGAAGTAGAAACATTCTTTTCAGTTGGAGGTCCCTCTAGTCTATTTTTGCTGTGACTGCTTTTGGGGAGACTAGCCGGTGGAACTTGAGGCGACAGGAGGCTAAGGGAAATGTCAGGAAGTCGAAGTCGGATACAGGCGGTCTCCCGCGTGCGTGGGCTATGAACAAGCGAAGACCGCTCGCGGCAAAGCACGGGGAAGAGGCTCAGCCTCTGAACACGCACCTGGGCGGGGGGCAGGGCTCTGTCACGGCGCATTGGCGGGGGGTCAATGAAGCACGTGCACACATGGAGGTGGGACGGTGGACCCCAAAGGTATATAGACAATGACTGGCGAGTTAATTTTTAAAATCCACCCGAAAAAGGGTTCTCAGCCACTGGTGACCCCCCCGGCCCCCAGCAGGAGCCGGGCGTGCTCAGGGCACGGGTGGGACGTTCCAACCCTCTAACCAGGGGGTTGGTATCCCCGACACCCGGGCCCTCCCCCAGGCTCAGGGGCTCCCCATCTCCACAGGAACTCAGCTGCACCTAAGCGGGGCTTAAATCCCCAGGGTTTTAGGGACTCTGGGCCAGAACGAAGCCACAGATGTTATCATAAATTCCTGTTTACATATATTTAGAGTATCAGAAATCTGAGCATCACAGGGGTCAGCCCTGGCGGGGGGTGAGGCACCGCGAATCACTGGGCCGCAGTCCGCACACCCCGAGTCTCCAGGGACGCCCCCTTGCCCATCTCTGTTCCAGATGCCCCGGAGGACCTGAGGGTGATGGTGTCCCTGGCCAACAGGACAGGTAGGACGGGGCAGAGGATCTCAGTGCCCACCTGGGGGCCCTGGCATCCGGAATGGGGTGCAGGAGGGTCCCCAGCCCTCAGTCACACCTCCGTCCTGCTCTTCCCTCCCCTAGTCCTGGAGAACTTTGGCAACCGCACGACGCTTTCCGTCCTGGAGGGCCAAAGCCTGCGCCTGCTCTGTGTCACCGACAGCAACCCCCCTGCCAGGCTGAGCTGGGCCTGGGGGGGCGGGACCCTGAGTCCCTCCCAGGCCTCCAGCCCCGGGGTCCTGGAGCTGCCCCGGGTGCAGCTGGGGCATGAAGGCGAATTCACCTGCCACGCTCAGCACCCTCGGGGGGCGCTGCACGTCTCCCTGCACCTCTCTGTTCAGAGTGAGTGGGGGAGGGGCCCCCAGGGTCCTGGGGAGGGGACGGCACCGCTGACCCCCCTCCTCTCTCCCCACAGCGCCCCCGCGGCTGCTGGGCCCCTCCTGCTCCCCGGAGGCCGAGGGTCTGCTCTGCAGCTGCTCCGCGCGAGCCCGGCCGGCCCCCTCCCTGCGCTGGCGGCTGGGGGAGCAGCTGCTGGAGGGGAACAGCAGCAACGCCTCCGTCAAGGTCACCGCCAGCCGCGGGGGACTCTGGGCCAACAGCTCCCTGCGCCTCGGCAGGGGGCTCAGCGCTGCCCTGGGGCTCAGCTGTGAGGCCCAGAACCCCCAGGGGACGCGGAGCGCCACCCTGCTGCTGCTGCCGCCAGGTTAGGGGGCCACCTGGAGGGATGGCTGGGGGGCGCTGCTCGCCTGGGCCGGGGCGCAGCAGGGTTTCTAGGAGACGAAAGGGACTGCAGGTAATCCCTCCGGAAGGGCCTCGAGGAGGGTGGGCGTGGGCACCCACACGGATGCGGGGGGGTGGGGGGGGCTCAGGCATTTCTGACGTTTCCTGGCCAGATGAGAAGGGACTCATCTCAAAAACCTTCTCCCATGGAATACTTCTGGGAACTGGCGTCATGACCCTCCTCTTCTGCCTCATCCTGATCCTGTGAGTTTAGGCGCGATCTGGGCCAGGAGGGAGGGGGAGGAGCATCTGGGGCCTGGGCGTGGCCGGGAGTAGGGGCGGGGCCAGGTTGGGGCGGGGCCGTGACGGGGTGGGGCGGGGCCAGGACGCTCAACTAAGTGGTTCTTCAGCGCGAAGATGCTAAGGAGGAAAGGACCCCGCGCAGAAAGGGTCACGAGGAGAAGCACCATCCTGGATTACATCAACGTGGTCCCCCTGGTGAGTACCTACCCCAAGACCACCTCTTCGCCCCCTTTTCTAAACCCAGCATCCCTTTCTCTTTCTCTGACTAGGCCCCACCCTTCTTGGGGATTAGAACTCAGGGACTTGTTCAGTCTGCAGCGGCTCTTCCGTGGTCAACGGCCCCAAGTCCGTGACTTACAGTTCATCACATAAGACGTGTTACTATCGCTGAGATGCAGCGCGTCCTAGTGATGAACAGCAGGGCTGAGGCAGGCCGGCCCGGGTTCGGCTTTGCTGCCGTCACTGTGTGTTCTCGGACAAATCACTTAACCTCTCTGGGCCTCGATTCCTTTAACTGCACAGTGAATGAATCAGTCAATCAAGGATGGTCATTCCTCCTTTAGGCGCGGAATCGGAAGCCCAAACCAAGTGGGCCATCCCCGCCCCCTCCTCCAAGTGCTGCCTCCCCAGAACCCAAGGGGAACCAGAAGGAGCTGCATGTCGTTTCACACAGTCGTCCGGGACCCAGACCACCCACTCAGACCCCAGAGGCAGAGCCTGCGCAAGAGGAGATCCATTATGCTGCGCTGAACTTCCCAGGGCTCAGACCTCGGGAGACCCCGGCACCCCGGGCCAGCTACTCGGAGTATGCAGAAGTCAAGTTCCACTGAGGACAGTGGGCTGCAGGAGAGGGGGAAACAGAGGCAAAGTCTCTCCCTTTAAAAATTCTCCAAGGTGCTCCCAGCCCTGGTCGTGGGAACTGCTGGACAAAGTCTCCAGGGCGCCCTTCTCAATCACATAGCTCTGCGAAACCAGGAGAGGTGGGAGGGCCTTACGAGGTGGCTCGGCGGTCCCCTTGGTGGGCTTGGTGAGCAGACCGCAAAGGTCAAGGCTGGTGCCTATTTTCACCCCACCCACAGGCTGAGTGTATTTCACGTGTTAAGTGGCGGTGGGGGTGGGGTTAAAAGAAGACTCTTGAGTCACATGGAACACACAAGATGTCAGACGTCAGCACCCCAGAATAAAGGCTTAGGGAGCTCTGCTGGGGCCGTTCTCTATGTGTCTGTGGCTGATTCCGCTCAGGAGCCAAGCCCACCCGAGACACGCGTCGGCTGGGCCCTTACAGACAAGATTTGCAAATTTTCATTTAAAACCCACTTATTTCTGCAGAAGAGGAAACAAGTGGACTCCAGAGAAGGGGTGGAGAGTAACCAGGGGGAAATGACAAGGTGGGGAGTTGCCCCGGGGGGACTGGCCAGGGGGCCGAGGGAGGCTGGGGGCAAACGGCTTCCAGGACCCAGGATCTCAGGGAGAGCCGGCACAGGAGCTGGGGGGCCGGCGTGCTTGCGAGTGGAAGGAAGGAGCGACTTAGCCCCTGAGGGGTGGCTGGTGAAGAGAGAGGAAGGTTTCTCAGGTCAGACAGGGGCCCTCTTCCTTCCCCTGTGCTCATTAGCTCTGCGGCTTCAGAGAAAGCCCTCTTGGGGGTTGGGTACTACTTGTCAGTCGGAAAACAGGGGCCCAGAAAGGAGCTGACCTTTGCATTAAAAGAGAAAACTGATGTTACAGACTGGACAGGAAGATCTGGGGGGAAAAGATTAAGCAGAAGTTAGGGGTAGAGCTGAAAAAACGGAATGGGCCAACGGGGTTTTCTCAATCACAAACCACGGTGGCCGTGCCCTAACAGAAGGGGAGGAGGGGCTTTGGTATTTTCGAGCCAGTAATGCATACTCATCTCCAGTAAGACTGTGTGGATGATAAGGTGAATCCCCACTGCGAAGCCATCAGAGAGGTTAATTCAGTTATTGAAGGTCACACAGGAGAAAGGGACACGAGCAGGAGTCTCACCTGTGACCCAGCGGCTGGAAAACCACAGCTTCCCGCCCTTTGCCAATGCCGCCAGAAGGGGGCGCGCTTGGGCAGACTCAGGACCTCAGGGCCCAAGATCCAACTCCGGGAGCTTAGTCCAAGTGCAGAGCCGCAGAAGAGGGCGCAGGCCTGGCATTCCAAAGGGTGCACCAGGGTCTGGACATCGCCAGGGCCAGAGAATAACCTCGGATGCCCATACCTCATACACACCTATGCATCATCACCAGCTCAAATTCAGAGCTCTTTAGTAGTGAAAATTTTTCCAGCACTGATTAAGAGACAGTGAGCACTAACTGGGTACTTCTGCTGGCTGAATGTTTATATGATCCCATAAACCATCACAAAAAGTCTTCAGGGACTTTTTGGCCATAGAGAAAGGGAGGAAGTCTCCCTTCTTGCCAGTCCTATTGAACTGGCTCTTTTTATAGGGCAGCAAGAAAAGGCTGGCATTTATCTAGAAGCATTCAGCCAGACCTAGCAAGTGGTACCTCAATCATCACTGGTTTTCTGGCCACTGATCACAAGATTTTTTTTTTAAGATTTATTTATTTATGTATACAAGAGCTGGGGTGTAGGCCAGAGGTGTGGGGTGGTAAGAGGATTCACCAGAGACAGAGCGGGGAGCAGAACAGGCGGATCCACTGGAGTACACTGCTGAGGGGAGCAGCGGGGAGACAGGAGAGATCTGCTGCACCATGTGGGAATCTCCCTGGCCAGGGATCGAACTTGTGCTGCAGTGGCTGTGGATAGCTTCACAGTGCTGAGACTCAACCCCTGCGCCACCAGGGAGGCCCCAGCTCACAAGATTTCTTTATCTGATCGTATTTATCCTTTTATGGAGTAAAGAGGCCGGCCCACTGCCTGCCCACACCGTGCGCTTGGAGACACAAGAACCACTCACAGTGGCCGGCTCCACCAGGGAGGTGACAACTTTACTTGTCCTTCTATTTGAGGGACCGCTGTCCTCACATTCACTCACAACTTTTATTCTCCTAGAAGGCCAAGAGGAAGGCCTGACTTTTCTTGAATATGACAAAGGAGTTAACAGGCCCAAATTCTTAGGACAGAGCAGCTGCTGAAACTGAAGTACAGCTCACAGCTCTGATTCCTGTATTAGTCATTGATGACAAAAACCCCCTGGGGTCAAGTTTTGTGGTTCCCAGCTCTTCTGTTGACAGCTGGGCCTCAGATAAAGCTCAGTGAGACCAGCAAAGAAGGGGAGGGTGCCTCCCTGGTGGCGCAGGAGTCTAGAGTCTCAGCACTATCACCAGCCACTGTGGCCTGAGTGCGATACCCAGCCAGGGAGCTGCCCATAGGGCACAGAGACCTCTCCTGTCTCCCCGCTGCTCCCCTCAGCAGTATACTTCAGTCAATCCGCCTATTCTGCTCTCCACTCTGTCTCTGGGGAGTCCTCTCACCCCCCCCAACTCTGGCCTACACCCCAGTTCCTGTACACATAAATAATTAAAATATTTTTTTAAAAAGCAAAAGGGAGAAGCATTTATGAGTTGGGGTTCTCCGAGGGTTCCAACAGGACAGTTCAACCTGTCTTACCTTTGAGCAGCCGGAGCTGCAGGAAGGTCGTGGACCCGCCTGAAGCCAGATTAACGAGACTCAGTCCCCGGCCACCCCAGCCCAGAGCCCAGCTCCAGCCGCGGCCCGCACCAGCCCCTGCGGACAGTCGGTCAGTGGGAGCCTTATAAAGTGCTGCGGCAGGCGCCGAGTGGGAAGGCCTTGGACTTGGGGCCAGGCCCTCCCAGCACTGTCGGGAATGTCCAGTGCATGACTGTCCCTCTCCCGGCCTCGTGCGTGAAAGTGGGTGAAGCACCAGATGAGGGCCCCTTGGGGACGGCCGTTACCCGACAGAGCCGACCTGCGGGCACGGAGCGCGAGTAATCTGGGGAGCCCGACGGAGGCAGAAGAAGAGAGAATATGACCGAGATGCAAATCTTGACATTTGCCGCCTGGCAACGGTGCCGTCTGGTATTTTCAGCCCAGGGAAGGCAGTTACTGCAAGCGCATTTTAACCCACCACGAGCGCTAGTCCCCGTGCCAGGGTCCCCAGGCACCTCGGCTGCTGGGTCACTGGGCTGCTCTGGGGCCCTCTCTGATGCGTTTTGACCCCAAGTGTGACTGTGGTTTCCAAGTAATGCTAGAAATAAGCCACAAGGACTGAAGTCGGCCAGGCAGAGCACAGAATTACAGATGCAGTGAGTGGGCGCCCAGCAGCCACGTCATTGCATACGTGGGGCTCAGAGAGGGACAGGCCTGGGCTAGGGTCACACAGCAAAGGAGTGAAAATGACACTCAAGGGCCTCCCTGGTGGCGCAATGGGTTAAGCACAGCGCTGTGGAGCTGTCTGCAGCAGCGGATGAGTCTGATCCCCAGCCGGGGAGATTCCCACATGGCGCGGCAGACCTCTCCTGCCTCGCCCGCTGCTCCCCTCAGCAGTGTGTTTCAGTAGATCCGCCTGTCCTGCTCCCCGTTCTGTCTCTGGTGAATCCTCTCACACCCTGTACCTCTGGCCTACACCCCAGCTCTTGTATTCATAAATTAATAGAATCTTAAAAAAAAAATAAAGAAAATGAAACTCAAACCCAGCCAGGCTACAATGGGTAAGCGGCAGCCCCGAATCCCTGTCAATACCCGGAAAGGAGAGGAGGAGCTGGAAGGGCCTGGGGGAGAAGGAAGCTCTCTACAGACATGTGACGGTGGGGAGATTCTGGCTCCCTCCTCTGCCCCAAGTCCTGGCCGTGCCTTCAGTTTGACCTGGGAAGGCACAGCAGGGCGTTGCTAGGGCAACGGGGCTGACTTTGGTGGGTGAAGGGTCCTGATTCTGGCAGCTGGGACTGGGGACTTGGAGGGAGGAGGGTGCTACTGGCAGCACTCTGGGGCAAGCAAGCTCTGTTGTGTGAGCGAAACCAGCAGCAGGCTGCAGAGGCCCCGCCGGGCCGTCTGCTTTGCCCGACTTGCCCACTGCAGGCAGCGCAAACACGGAACAGCTCCAGGCCTCCGCCGAGGGCCCCTCACACGTCTCAGTCTGTCGCTTTCCACGAAGTTCTTGAGGCAGTCAGGGGCAAGAAACCAGAAACTGTATGCCAGGGAGGTGTGGACTGCCTCTCCGGACAGAGGAAACGGGGTCATTACTGGCTTGTTTCAACACGGGGGTGGCACCATTGATCAAACACAGAAACTGAATCTTGGGCTGACACCCCCAAAGTCCCGTTTGAGCAGGTGGGCTGTAACCCTCACTGGAGGGCCCTGTTCTGGCATCCGACCGGAACAGGGGGGCCCCCCCAGACTAACCAAAGGCGCTGTGCCAGACCAAGAAGCAGGCAATGCTGATTCACAACTGTCTTAGAATTTTCTGGAAGGGGCAGGCAGAGAGCCGGGCATGCCAGGACATGGTCCAGCCCAGAACACACCTGGACCTGGTGCTCTCCTCCTCCCCACGGTGTGAGTCTGTGCCTTTAAAACCTGGCAGCTTAGCTCCCCCAGGAGGGTAACCCTGAGTCACTTACCCCCAGGGGCCCAGGCTGACCATCTGTAAAAGGCGGGTTAAATGAGTCAAAATTATCAATTAAAACGGGCGTCTATTTTATAAGGTAATTGGCCAGCATTCCTCAAAAACATGCAGGTGAGGGGGACAGGGGGACGCTGAGAAACTGCTGCAGACAGAGGGGCACCAGAGAGCAGGGGACAAGCTGGGGTTGCTCTGTGGACTCCGGAACAGAGAGGAGAGGACACCAGTGCCCAAACCCACACCATATCTGGGGCTTGGTTAACAGCGGGGTTGTCTGGTTTGCTCTGACAAGTGCTCCCTGACCACCAAGGCAGGAAGCAGACAGAAGTCAGGTGAGATCTTTGTGGACATCTGTACTTGCCTGTGACTTTTTTGTACTCATAAAAGTAGTCCAGTAATTTAAGAGATTAGTTTTTAAAATGGACTGATTGGGGCTGCCCTGGTGGTGCAAGGGGTTAAGTCTCAGCACTATGAAGCTATCAGCAGTTCGATCCCCAACCAGGGAGCTTCCCACATGGCACAGCAGACCTCTCCTGTCTCCCCGCTGCTCCCCTCAGCAGTGGATTTCAGTAGATCTGCCTGTTCTGCTCCCCACTCTGTCTCTGGCAAATCCTCTCACCACCCCCACCTCTGGACTACACCCCAGCTCTTGTATGCATACATAAATAAATCTTTAGAAAAATGAAATAAAATAAAAATGGACCCATTTCTCTCCTCCCAGTTTATCCCTTCCTAGTCCATCAATCACCCTGTTCCAGCCGCTGGAAATGCCAGCTCCCAGGTGTTCAGGTGCCTCCCCACAGGGCATGCCCGCACCGTCTCTAAAATAGCGCATGGCGGGCCTCCCCGGTGGAGCTGTGGAGCTGTCAGCAGCGGCGACGCGAGTTCGACGCCCAGCAGGGAGATTCCCACATGGCGTGGCAGACCTCTCCTGCCTCGCCCGCTGCTCCCCTCAGCAGTTTGTTTCTGATCTGCCTGTTCTGCTCCCCGCTCTGTCGCTGGTGAGCCTTCTCGCCACTCCATGCCTCTGGCCTGTACCCCAGCTTAAATAAATTAAAAAAAAAAAGCACATGGCTCCTGTGTCTCCGAGTCCCCGGCCCTGACCTCACAGCCACGCAGTCTTACTCTCCAAGGGAACACTGTTGGGGTCCCCTCCGCTCTCCCTGTCCATCACCGGGACAGTTTGGGGGACACTAGTCAATTATTTTAATCAATAATTCTATCTCACGGCCCCCCAGCAGGGAGGTCGGTGGGCACATCCATCACGCAAACGCTGAGAATTGCTTCTCAGGAAACTGCCACCCACTGCCCACCACTGAGACGCAGCAGGAAGCGGGGAAGGAGGAGAGGTGAAAGGTCACCATGTCCAGCAACACTCGGCCATGGGAGGCAGTGGTGTGGGGTAAAGAGGTCAGAACGACGCAAAAATGGATGGTTACGCAGCGGACGACTCAACAAATACTTACGAAAGCTGGGAACGTGATGAGGTTTCTGAGGCGAGAGGGAGGAGGGGAGGGGGAAAGGGCCTCACGCGGGGGGGCCAAAGGCCCGAAGCAGCGGACTCAGTGGGCTGAGACTGACCGAGAGCCGGGTCTGTGGTGGCGGCTTTGACCCCGGCGACCTTCACGCCTCAGGGGATGGAAGGCCGCGGCAGCCTCGTTTCTCCAACGGGGAGACGGGCATGGAGGTCGCAGCGCCAAGTCAGGGACAGACCGAGGACGAGGACGGCACGTGCCCCTCAGCCTCCCGCCACCTGCCGGCCCCCCGCCCTGGGAACGCCCCGCGTCCAGCGGTCCTGTCTGAACGCCCCCTCGTTGGAAGGACACCCTCTGCTGTTCCTGCGGGTCGCGCCAGGAGCCAGAGGGAGAAGAGGAGGGACCCGCGGGTTGGAGGGGGAAGGCCGGGGCCTGGAGCCACGAGCCCGAGGCGGGAGGGGCCGGGGCTGGACACCCAGGTCCGAGGGGGGAGGGGCCGGGGCCTGGACGCGCGGGGGCGGGGGGAGGGGGAGGGCCCGGCAGCGAGGAGGGGGCTCAGAGCAGGTCTCTGGGAAATGGGGGATGGGACCTGAGACCGGAAGGTGGGGAGTCAGATCCGGGAGGGCCCCACATACCCCTCGCTCACTGACAAGGCCCCTCCCACTTTCTTCCGGACGCCTCCCCGCCTCCCTAGGAAAAAACTGAAGCGAAGGTTCTAGAACAAACAAACCCCATGAAGATGGAAGAGCAAAAAGAAGGGACTGGGCCCGAGGGGTAAGAGAACGGCACCGGCACCGGTGCCTGGAGGGCTGGGACCTGGAGAGAGGAGGGACAGCAGCCAGAACAGACGGGGGAGACAGGCTCAGGTCTCGGGGCACAGAGTCCGCGGGGACACGCGGAGACTCGGAGAGCGCGGGAGAGTGGGGCGGAGCGGAGTGACGGGAGGGGCCGGGGCAGCTGCCAGACCGGGGAAATGCCATCATCATTATTATATTTATATTATAGTCTAATACATTAGTAATTACTCTATTAATATAGTAATGTGGTTGCTATATTAATAAATAAGTTATATAAAGTATATATTATATGTAATGTGTAATAGTTAGCAATAATAATAGTAATTATTTTCAGACCCAGCCCTTTCACAGCCCGTGGTTTTCTTGCAGTATGAAAAATTAAGGTGCCGAAAGGGACCTTGCTGCAGTTTGCCCAGAGCTGCGCTTGGGGAGGCACATGAGTTAGTGCCCAAGCTCCGCCTGGCCCCCTCGCGCTGAGAGAGCAGGGGCAGATGCAGACGCAGACACCCCAGCACAACGGCGGAAGTAGCCAGGGCACCTTAGGGAAGGCCTGCGGCCAGTGGCCCCGCCGACCCGTGCCTCTCGTTGCAGGAACGGCTTTCCCCCGACACCGCCCGGGCCTGAGCCAAGCCCCCCTGTGCCCTTCCCGGCCTTGCCACCTTCTCTCCTGGGCCCCGTGGACCCAGCGCACCTGGGGCTCCCGGAGAGCGTGGCCGCTGTCACCGTGCCCATCCGCCTGGACACCCTCTCCTGCCTCCTGCACAGCGCCCTCCTGGGGGCCTGCGCTCTCCAGCAGGCCTGGCCCTCCTGCCCCTGCTCCGGGGCGTGCGGGCCCCCGCCCGGCTGGGCCGGGAGTTCATCCGGGGTGCCGGGGGCTCGGGAGGTCCGGCACAGACCCGGCCGGGGTCGGGGCCAGCGGCGATGGGGGCCCGGGAGGGCAGAGCCGCCAGAGAGGGGCTGGGCTGGGGGCGCAGGCGCTGGTCCCAGGAGTCCCCCCACGAAGCCGCCATCCCCACTGGCACCGCCTACCCAGGATGGGCAGAAGGAAGCCCAAGGTCCTGGGCCCCCCGCGGACACGCCACCTGCCGCTGAGGACTGGGAGACGGAGTATTAGGACCCCGCGTCCAGCACCCGGACGCGGGAGAGACCCCCAGAAGGTCCCTTGGAGATTCTTGGAGCCCAGAGTCAGTGCAGCCTTCTCAGAGATACCTCAAGAAACAACCACACCCATCCCTCTTCCCCCAAAGCCTCAGGAAGGGGCTGTGCAGCCACCTGGGGAGACCCCGAGTGATTCAAGGTCCCAAGCCAGAAAAGGGCACTGAACCTCAGAGCTGAGCCAGAACAGGGTCAGCGCGACCTCATCCTCAGCTCGAGGCCCGCACCCCCTTCTCCATGCTTAACCTCATCCCTAAACCAAAGCTCGGCCCCTCCGGGTGTCAAGCCCTTCCGTTCACCCCATCCCGACCCCCTGCCCCCCCCAGCCCCTCCCAGCTTCTTCATCCTCATTCCCCAGCCACCTGAGGCCAACCCCATCTGCACCCCGACTCCACCTACCCTCGGCCCCGAACCCGGCCCATCTTCTCCCGCAGCCGGCCCCCCATCCAGAACCCCGTTGGGCAGCCTGCCCGAACCCCGCAGCCCCTGCGTTTCCTGTTCTGGGGCTGCAGCACCCCGTGTGATAATAAACAGTGACCGTCCCCCTGTCCTGTCTGTGTGTGTGCTTAGCACCCAGGGGTGAGCAGGGGTGTGAGAGGGTGGCGGGGTCGCTGGGAAGGTCACAGGCCCAGGGCTGCCGGGAGGGGCGCTGGGTCGCTGCTTCAGCAAAATCTTTTTGGGGCCTCTACAGCCACTGCAATTCTGCCTGCCGGAATCTGCTGGGGCCCGGAGCCACTGTATGGGGAGGCTTCAGGGATTTGGGGGCCCCGGGAGCAGATGTGAGTGACTTGGCTCGGCTCAGTCTGTGCAGAGGGGCCGAAGCGGATGGAGGGCTCAGGGCAGGCTCCGCCCTGAGGTAAGACCAGGCATGGACCTGGGCGCGCCTCGCCCAAGACCAAGGGCCCAGGCCCCCAGAGACTTCCTCTGCCAGGGTTGGGGAGTCCAGGTCTTGGCCCTACTCCTCCTTCCCCCCCCGCCAGTGTCCCTGCCCCAGCCCCAGGCCCCTGCTTGCCTAGACCCTGGAGTCCCTGCCCCCACGTCCTCCCCCAGGCCCTGGGGTCCTGGCCCCCAGCCACTCCCCCAGCCCCAGAGCCCGCTCTGACCTCTCCACGCCGCGGGCCACCATGCACAGCTTTGGGGGCGCCGTCCTCCTGGCGGCGGCCACGGTCACGGCCCACTGGATGCAGCACCGGCTGACGGGGCCCGTCGCCCACCAGGGGCTGTGGCGCTGCTGCCTGGGCAGCAAGTGCTACCTGCAGACGGAGAGTAGCGGTGAGGCTCTGGGTGGGGGCCACAGGCAGAGCCCTGGGCAGCCCCCACAGCTGCGGCGCCCCGCCATGGGTGGAGAGCGTGGCTCCGAGACGGGGCGGCCAGCTGAGGTCACTCAGTGCAGAAGGGGCAGGACTGGGGTTTTAGTGTTTGTTCCTGGTCCTCGTACGAGACGGACTGACTTGGGGTCCAGTAGGGAGATTTCTCCTGGGAGACACAGGAGTGGGGTCAGCAGATGCAGTTAGGGGTGTGGGAACAGCATTTCCTAAACAGCTCGTGTGTCAGGAATGGAATGACCCCGAATTTGCTAGATACTTGATGAGGTATTTCTGGGAATCGCTGTGCCAGGCCATGCGGGGCATACGCACGTGTGTGAGCGTGTATGTGCATGCATGTGAGTGTGTGTGCACACGTGCATATATTACAATATGGGTTTTTTTAGATTTATTTATTTAAGAGCTGGGGTGTAGGTCAGAGGTGCAGTGGGTGAGAAGGTTCACCAGAGACAGAGTGGGGAGCAGAACAGGTGGATCTACTGAAATCCACTGCTGAGGGGAGCAGTGGGGAGACAGGAGGGGTCTGCTGCGTGCTGTGGGAAGCTCCCTGGCCGGGGATCCAACTCGTGCTGCAGTGGCTGAGGACAGCTTCATAGTGCTGAGACTCAACCCCTGCGCCACCAGGGAGGCCCTCCAATACTCTCTACAGTAGGCATCCTGTGGCATTAACAACCTGTCGCCTGTTACATGTAACAGGGGCTCAGCAGCAGCAACACTAACACCTGGCGTTTCTCGAGTCTCCGGCACAGACTCTAAGTGCTTCAAGTTGACGCGCCCCCTCAGTCTCCCAACTACAGGAGAAAGGGCCCCTTGTGTCTGTGACCCCTGGGGACTTGACCCTCAGAAAGCCAAACCTCTTGAGGGCGTGTGGGAGAAGCCAACCCCCCTGAACCCCAAGACATGACAGGCCCTGGGAGATTTCACCTACCGCCTCACTGAATTGCTCTGATAGAGGCAGCGGAGGTCCCTTGCAGGAAAGGTAAACCGAGGCAGGGAGCTGGGGGGAAGCTTGTCCTGGGTGGCCAGCTGCAGCGCCTCGTCCTGAGTTCCTGCATCCTTTGATTGGGCTGTCTCCTTCCCACCCAGCTTCAGACTGGGGACACCCTGGGGGCACCTCTGAATCCTCTCCAAGGCTTACCAGGGTGGGGTGGGGAGAGGGAGGTAGGAAGGAAGGAGTCGGCAGGTTCCTCTGACATCAGAACCAAAAACCCCCAGGACAGCCGCAGCCAGATTACTCCTGGGTTTGCGTCCACACCGCGGGGTCCACGCCGCTGGCTTCTAAGTCAGTTCTAAGTCACACACTACATTTCGAGTGGGACTCCCGACCTGGCTTCCCAGGGCGGGCCAGGAGGGCAGGGGGCACTGGGCCGTGTAGCTCCTGCTGCTGCCGCCAGGCGGGGGCGGAGAGGGCAGGGAAGCTCCGGGGCAGCGCTGACCCTCCGGACGGGGTCCGTGACCGCGGGCCCCCCCACGCGGCCCCGCTCGGCCTGCAGGCCCCGCTCGCGCCCTCCTTGCAGCTGCAGCCAGAACTCGGAGGCATCTGAGCAGCCGAGCACAGACACGGGTCGGAACCCACTCGGGTCCTCTGGTGACCACCGCGAGGTCCTCGTGTTCGCGTCCTGGGGCTCCCGTAACACGCTGGGTGACGTAACCCCCAGGAACGCGTGGTCTCAGGACCCTGGAGGCTAGGAGTCTAATATTAAGGGGTCCACCCGCTGGTTCTGTCCCAGGGCTACCCCAAAGGGAAACGGGAGGCCTGGGGGAGCCCTCACCCGGCGCTTAAAAGCGCAGGACAAGACTCAGGGGCAGGCACGGAGGGAAAAGCTAACAAGAGGTTCACCTACAAGGGAAATGGGAAGAGGGGCGCACAGAGAGGGGAGATTGGTTGGTGAATGCGCCCTACCGAGAACTCGTCTGAGTCGCGACGCGGGGAGCTCGCTGAAGGCAGGCAGGACCCAGCCCGGCAGCCCAGCCATGTTGGCCTTTAAGCAAACATGGCCGCTTAACTCCGCCCTGAGCTCCCAGCAGCCCCTGCTCCACGAAGTCAAGTGTCATGGCAGGTCCCTAGCATGATGGGAGTTGTAGTCCTCGGCGCCCGGGATCTCTGGCATTGGGGGTGGAGTCCATAAAACATCAGTGCAGGTGGAATTCATTCAGGACGAAGTGTTCCCCCAATGGTTCCTTACGAGGGTTGGGAGGATTTGCTCCTGGCTTCTCCCAGAGCTTCTGGTGGTTTCCTGACCAGCTCTGGCAGTCCTTGGCACGCAGCTGCATTGCCTGATGTCTGTGTCTGTGTCCACGTTGCCTGTCTGTCTCCAAATTTCCCGGTTTCATGAGGACACCCGTCATGTTTTTGAGGGACCCACCCGACTCCTGTATGACCTCATCTTAACTGATTCCATCTGCCATGGCCTTATTTCCAAATGAGGTCATATTCTGAGTCCCTGGGGGTTGGATCATCAAAGTAAGAATTTGGAAGGATGGGAGGGGACCTGTTCAACTCATAACAACATCCATGGAGAGAAAGAGCCAGGAATATTTTCCACTGAGACTTGTCCAAGGCAAAAGACTGCATTTTGCAAGGATAGCTTTTTGGTGGCAAAGTTGAGGGGTAATTGCCACGGGTGCTGGAGAGACAGAGTGCCTGGGAGAATGAGGACTCAGAGCCTAGCGTCCAGCGTCAGTCCCGTAGGTGCCTTTGCTGCCCTGAGCCTCAGTTTCTTCCCTTGAAAAATGAGGATAAAGCGTAAGGTTGTTGGAAGAAGCAGTCAGGCTCGACCACGGGAAGAGGGGCTGGCGCCCACTTGGCCATGGCTCAAAGTAAGATGAGATCATGATTATTATACACAAAACAACTGGTGGGGGCGGGGACAGCCCTGAGCTCGCCACAGGGAGAATGACCCCAGAGGCGTGTTTTCTGAGCAGGACTGGGTGCTGGAGATACAGCAGCAAATGGGAACACAAGGTCCTGTCGCCACAAGACTGAGGAGGCAGCGGGGAGACACAGACACGTCAAAAATAAATAGAATGGGCCTCCCCGGTGGCACAGCGGTTAAGCGCTGCGCTGTGGAGCTGTCGGCAGCAGCGACGCGAGTTCAACGCCCGGCCGGGGAAGAATCCCACATGGTGCGGCAGACCTCTCCTGCCTCGCCCGCTGCTCCCCTCAGCAGTGTATTTCTGATCTGCCTGTTCTGCTCCCCCCTCTGTCTCTGGTGAACCCTCTCGCCGTCCCATACCTCTGGACTGTACCCCAGCTTGTATGCATAAATAAATAAATCTTTAAAAAAAAATAAAATAAAAAATAAATAGAACATTTTCAGATCCGAGCAAGTGGTGTGAAGGGCATGAATGAGAGCACAGGAGACAGAATAACGAGTGAACACAGGAGGACATAGGAAATCAGCACTCACTCACTCACTCACGAGTTTCCTGGAAATAAAATCTGCATGATAAACAAAGTTGATTAGACCTCAAAGGGAGGGCTGGCACCCAGGAAGCAGCCCTACAGATCTTACTCTGCAAGAACTGCTCCAACAAACACATCTGAATTTTATTTACATAGGTAGGAACGGTGAATCACTGACATTAAAAAATGTGCTTATTCTTGACAGGGGGCCTCCTAGTTCTAAGTGATTTTGACCCAAAGGGGCACAGATGCATGAGCAGAGGCAGACAATGCAGGGTTTCAGCTCTCCCTTTCTCAGGAATGCCCAGCAGAGCTACAGAGACTGGGGACCTGCTGCCAGTCTCCTCATCAGTAGGGGTGAAGGATGGGCTTTGCCCTCTGGCAGCAGAATTTTGCAGAGTTGTTTCTGGTGTTAGTGGCTTTGCTTATTCGTGTGCCAGAGCAGGGAGGGGCTGTGTTTACACTACAATCACACATCCCACAAACACCTTTCCAGGCAGGGGTGCAAACCAACCTCTGCAGGGCTGCTTCTTTTTTTTCCTTTTTTTTTTTTTTACATTTTAAAAGGACAGTGTTGATAGGTAAAAGGAGAAAGAAAAAGAGAGGCACCTGCATAGTCACAGGCGGGCAGGAGAGCTGCCCCTGCTGGGCTTCTTCCAAGATAGAATCAACCCCCTTCACTGTCCTCAGGAAGCAGTCAGTCTGGAGGGGAGATGGATAGAGTCAGAGTTCAGAAGTGGAGTGAGGATGACGCTGGAGGGATGAAGACATGCTTTCTAGAGGAGGGGATTTGAGAGCTGGGCTTTGCAGGATAAATAGGAGTTTGGTGAAGAGGTGGGTGTTTGTAGAAAGGTAAAGGAGGAGCTGATTCTGGGATATAAAAAGGGGCAAGGCTTTGCTGCCTGGGGGATAGCAGCATTTGTCACTGAGGGTGGAGGAGGGATGGGGGTGACTGTGCGGTGCCCCTACAGCATATTGGAATGCCACCCGAGCCTTCACGGTCCTGGCCTCGCCGTGTGCCAACACCGGCATCGTCATGGGCATCCTGGCCTTCGCTCAGCAGCCCACCTTCAGCCGCCTCTCCCAGCCCTTCTCCGCAGGCATCCTGTGTTTTGCCTCCAGTGAGTGGACCTACCCTACCCCAGCCCGTCCATCACCCCGACCCTCAGCTCGCTGCTCCTCTCCAGCCTCCATCCCTCCCCACCCCCAGGGCCAACTCCGAGACTCTTTCTAACCCAGCCTGCCCTGACAGCAGCAGCACTGGCCAGAGCTGACCCCACAGGTTAAGGGGTGCGGTCCCAACGAGTCTGCCCCCGCTTCACCTGTGGGTGGGGTCCCCAGGCCACTCTTAGCGTGTTTGACCAACTGGCTACATATTGAGGGGTTCCCAGGACCCTCTCAGGTTGGAAAACTCCCAGAGTTCAGGGAAGCGCCTCCTCACGAGGACAGTGTGGCCGCGTCCCCTGGCCCTCACGCGCCTCTCCATGAGCGCTGTTCTGGCGACACTGAGTTTCACTCACACAGGTAGGAGCTCCAGCCACCGACATTAAAAACATAATTATTCTTTTTGAAAAAATTGTGCATAGAAGAACTGGGGTGTAGGCCAGAGATGCAGGGGGTGAGATGAAGGGAGTAGGGGGAGACAGGACAGGTCTGCTGTGCCCTGTGGGTCAGTTCCCTGGCCGGGGATCAAACTCAGGCACAGCCATGATAGTGCTGAGACTTAACCCCTAGGCC
>PVIJ01018421.1:0-26401 GCA_004024925.1 Scalopus aquaticus | reverse complement strand
TCCTAGAGAGCAGAATCGTGGTTACCAGAGGCTGTGGTACAGAGGAAAGGGAGAAAGGGGGGGAAGGCGGGAGGGGGGGAGAGAAGAAGTGGGGAGCCAGGGGCTGGGGGGAGGGCGAATGGGAAGCTGTTTCCTGGGGACAGAGTTTTAGTTTTGCAAGATGAAGAGCCGAGAGTCCATGGTGACGGCTACGTAGCACTGTGGACGCACTTAACGCCTGAATGGCACACCTCAAAATGGCTGAGATGGTAATTTTATTTTAAGTGTATTTTACCACACTAAAAGAAAATGGACCCCCCAAAATCTCAGCCCTAACTTACAGGCTGCAGGGCTTTGCCTTGGTCATTTCCCCTCTGTGTCTCAGTCTCCTATTCTGTGTCGGGGTGAGAGCAGCGTCCAGGGCCCAGCTAGCCACACGCACGCGGCCAGGGCAGGTTATCGCTGGTCACGGCCCGCTAGGAAGCCGAGGCGCGGGGAGGCTGCGCGAGGGCCCCGCTCACAGGCTGTCGCTCCCACAGAGGACGCCCAGAGGCTGTCCTCAGCCGCGTGCTCCCGGGGCCAGTGGCAGGGTTCAGAGTGCTCCCTTTCCCACGTGAAGTTCTGGCCGAGGCCCAGGGGCGGTGCCGGCCGTGTGGCCCACACACAGGCCCAGAGAAATTGAAGGGGCCTGCTGGGACGCTGGGAGCTGTCCTGCACCAGTCAGTGAGCGCGGGGGGTGGGGGGCGGGGGACGGGGGGGGGGTCCCACCCTACCGTCACTGGGGGGAGCTGCTGTGTATGTGTCCTCTCTGCACTGTGTCAGCAAATTAACTCACAAGGGGATCCCACAGGCTCGGAGCTGGGCCTGGGCCCAAAACCACCCGTAGGAGAACGCTCACGGAACAGCCGCTGCACAGTCCCACGCACCTGAACCGCGGTGTCAAGTTCACAAGCCAGGGCCCCGGTTGCGCAGGGTGAGCAGGCCCCGGGTCTGCCACCGGCTCTTCCCAGACCTCCTGTCCAGGCAGGCAGGTCCTGGCCGTCCCGAGAGTCAGGACCGAACTGAGTTCCTGGGACAAGAGGTGAATATGGCTGCAAATCATATTCACGTGGCAGACCTCTGAGAACACAGTGAGGAGCCACAGGCTCTGAGCTCATGAGGGGTCTGGAGACGGAGTGTGTGGGAGTCTGGAAGCATCAAAGGACCGTCCCGGCTGAGGTCGGCTTCTCTCCCAAGGGGCAGCTCTGTCACAGTGCCCCTGAAATGCAGTACCTTGAAGGACAAGCAACTCAGCAGCGACACGCTGGAGGAGAAGCGGTGCAGAAGGCGAGAGGACAGGCCAGGCCCAGGACAGGGAACAGCTAGGGAGCAGTGCGGTGATAGCAGCAAAACCAACCACAGCTACAGCAGCCATGTGGCCTGGGTCTTTGTTCCAGTCTTGGCATTGCACTGGCCAGCATCTCTGTGTCGTAATCACCGCACAGAACAAACATGTGGTTGGCACTGGGACAGCTGTGGGTGAGACGGAGAGGCCACAGACTAAGAGCCTTGTCCAAGCTCGTGCAGCTAGTGAGCCGTGGGTGGGATTTAAACCAGGTAGTGTGATTCTGGGATTAGAAGGTCAAGGTGATGCGGAAAGGCTGCTTTAGGAGAAGGCAACTGAAGCAAATGCCCGAGTCTTAGGAAAGCAACTAAAAATTATCAAGAGGTTGACCCAGCCCAAGCGCACGCCCAAGATTCCGGGGAGAGGGGAGAGGTTGTGGCTGAGCACCAAGTCCGATGTCCTGGCAGCTTCAGGACTCTGCATGCACCCCAGCATTCCGAGGCTCTGGGGATGGGGGATGCCACATCAAATAACACCTGGAAAACGCTCCAGAACATTCCCAGGTGGCCTCTGGGCTGAGGGGGCTGGAATCAGTCTCTGTGTCTGGGGCACCTCCAGCTCACAATTTCCCACAGGAGAATGGGACTTCAGTGGCCCGACGTGCCGAGACCACCTCCCTTCCTATTGCATCCCCCCAGCTGTGGGGCTAGAAAGTGACTCGGTGACATCTCTTCATTTGGAGACAGTGGTAGTAGGGTTTCACTACGGGTGAGCCAGCGACTCACACAACCGTTCAGGGAGTTTCACTCCTTGGCTGTGTGAACCTCCAGGCGGGTATAGGGAACCACGTGCCTGCTGACGTCACCATGGCAGGGAAACATCCACACAGTCGCCAGAACCTGGGCCAGAGCAGGCAGTTCTGCTGTGGCCCTCCATGGGCCCGGGATGAACCACTTCTCTCGCTAAGCCTCTGTTTCCCCATCTGTAAAATGGGCATGTGTTGAGGATGGAGCACAACGGTGGCGAAGGTTTCACAGGCGTGCGTGAGTCAATACTTATCAAGTTGCACAGTTCACTGCGTGTCAACTGTGCCTCAAGAAAGCTGTTAAAATTACCCGCAAAAGTGATGATGGCAATGGCGGTGATACTGTGCTCGGTCCAGTGCCCGCGGTGTCTTCATCAGGTACAAGATATGGCCATGAGAGGTGTGGCTCTGCCGACCAGGTATCTGGAACATTCCAGGGCAAATGAAAGCCTCATCTGCTCCTCATAATCAAACTGTCGGCCATCGTGACAACCCCCATTTCACAGAGGAACAAAGTCCCACTCAGAGGTCACATGGGTAAAATGTTCTGGAACAGAGCAAGTCCTCTTTCTAGCACAGGCCAGTGGCAGGTGAAGCAAGGGAGAGGAAAAGAGAGCAAAGGCTAAGAGGAAGACAAGAAGAGGCCGTTGACAGGATATTCTCTGGGCACCTGGAGGAGGGGAGGCCGGGCCACACGGGGCGTCCCCTAGAAGCATGGACTGCCCCGTGGGGCACGCTCCAGTTTGGGGATGTCTTCCCTTCCCTGCCTGGAGCACTACATGGAACAAAGGGCATGCCCTCTGCCCATGCCTGCGACGAGCTGTGGGTGCACAGGGCAAGCGAGCCGTCAGGAGCTGATCCTCTGCAGACCGAGCAGAAACCTCCCGGCCTGTGCGCCAGACCCCGGGAAGGGGCACTCGCTGAGGGCCACAGCCGCTGGTTCTGCATTGCAATTGCTGATGCGCCATTGTGGGCTCTGGGAGCTGATGTCTCTCCTCTTTGCGGCCATGGCAATGACGGCGAGAGCAGTCGCCACATTCCCTCCGCTCCTGACTCTTCATTCGTGCACACGGCATCTGAGATGATTCCACGCAGCCTTCCTCTGGCAGCCCCGTGAGTACTGACTGAGGACCCGCGTGTGCCAGGCTCCATCTCGGGACTGCAGATACACAAGGCCCTGCCTTCAGAACTAAAATTCTAGTGGGATTGGTGGGGAGGGGCCAGTGGAAGTTCACATCACAATGCTAAGGGCAGCGAAGGAAATGGTGTCAGGCTAGAGCATAAGAGGAAGAAACCTGCTAGAGATCAGCAAAGGTCTCAGGGCTGGCTCTTAAGCTGAGGCCTGAAGGATGAGAGAGCCAAAGCAGGAACATTTCAGGCGGAGGCCACGCGAAGCCCCTGGGGTTGCAAAGACAGAGCTGGAGCGGGCTGTGACAATGGAACGATGGAAGCATCATGGTTTTTACAGGTGTTTGGAGCCTGGCTCAGTTCCTCAAACAGCCCCCTAGTGACCGGTCTGGGCTGGAGCCACATACCTCGCCAGTAGCCAGCCCACGAGGGTATAACGAAAATCAACTCCTGGAGCCCTTGAGAAGATGAATCTGGTCAATTCACGCAACGTGCTGAAAACACAGCGTAGTCTGTCGTAAGTGCCCAGTAAAGGTCAGCTATTATTTTTATCACTCCCCTGCCTGGCAGCCAGGATCCTTAACGCTGAGTAAGCTCGGGGCTTAGCACCTGGGTCTGATTCACCTCTGCAAGATCCCCCCCAACTCGTGTTCTGGTTGTGGTTCTCACTTCCGAGGCAGTCAGCAAATATTTGTGAAATGAGCAAATAAAATGAATGAGTGGGCTTCCTGATTGCCTTATCTCTAAGCCACGGAAAGGCACCTTCGACTTGCTTATGATCGGATTTCCTTTGGGAGCTGTGTGATCAGCCTGGGACTTTGTGTTCCTGGAATTTTGCAGCCAGGAAAGGTGAAAAGGAGATGGTGATTAGCCACCGTCTCTACAACCATCAAGCCATCTGCACCCCGTTACCTAAGCACAGACCTCTGTGGGCGCCGAACTTCAGAGCCTAAAAGTTGGAAGGGATTCCAAGCTTGGATCCCTCAGGCAAGGCTATTCTTGGAAGCTGAGCGCCTGCCACAGGGAGATGAGTCATGCAGAGGGTGAAGGCTTGATGGATTTCTCCACGGCAGCAGCTATTTATCAAGGCAGAGCGATCCACCACAACTTGCCCGAACGCAGAGGGAGGCCAGGCTCGAATTCGATGCTACTTAAAAAGATTTCACTGCGGCCTGCACCCTGGCGCTGTATCCGTGGGACCCTCTTGTCAAGCAAGTGCCCACCTCAAGGAGGATGTGCTTTGACAGACAGTACCCCACCATGTTTGCGCAGTCCTGTGCTGAGCTTATCGAGGGGTTCCCAGCCACCTCTCTGCTCTCGAGGCTCGGGTAACGCATTGGCCTGTTCCTACCTGTGTCCCCTTCAATGTCTTCACCTCCCATTCGATGCTAAGATCTTGGAAGGTCTTGCAGCCCAGGACCTCCCCATTGCTCATAAATCTGAATGGGCCCCGAAGGCAGAATAACAGCGATCTTATTTCTTTTGGTCTTGAACGTCCCAACCGCGGAGAGAGTGGCATGCCAAGGTCAACTTAAATGCTGATGATCTAAACAGCCGCCGTGGGGCAGTTTCCTAAGGTTCCACAATTTGGCCCTGAGCTCAGTATGAGGCCACTGCCTCTAACGCTGACCCTTCGAAAGCTCATTACAAGGGTGTGGGTGCTCGCAATGGGCGGGAGGGGCGCACTGGATTGGGTTCCTGTTTAATTCCTCTCCTTGCCTGGTTTCTTTTGTTCTTTCAAACAGCCTGGCCAAGATGTTTCTCAGAAGTCAGCCTCGGCGCACACTTCTGAAGTTCTGCTCCTCACATATGCTCCCTGAAAGTTGCTCCAGCTTAATTAAAAACCACGTTCAATCATACTGTCACTTTGTTTATGAAGAAGTGTCGAGTGGCTGGAAATGGCAGGAACAAGCACAGAAGATTAATGCTCTAAATTTGTTCTGATTAAAAGTACGATTGGAAGCATTAGGAAAGAAAGCCGCATGGACCTGGCGGACCCCTAAGCCTGCCATTCTGTCATTTTCAAATCCAACAGGGGACATTGGTAAATCCGGGTAGAACTTCTCTCTGCCCGGAGGGTTTCTCCAGTCCCACGAAGACAAAGCGTCCACCTGGAGGCAGTTGTCAGGTTTGAGGGGACGCACACCTGTGTGCTTGCGGGCGTCTCTGCCCACACCCGCCTGGTTTCTAAGTGGCACTTGCTTCCCGCGGAGGGGCATGGGATCGGGGTCAGGCTGTAGAGCTGTGTGAAGATGAGCAGAAACCTCAGAGGCCCTCTGACCTCACGCCCTCATTTTTTCATAGTGGGAAGCTGAGAACAAGGGACAGAAAAGAGCAAGCTCAAGGCACCAAATAGAAAAAGACAACATGGGTGGCCTTTGAGGGGATTATGCTAAGTGAGAGAAGTCAGTGAAAGAAAATCACCATATGGTCTCGTATATGGAATCTAAAGAAAAACCAAAATCATAGAGAGAGGGATCAGATTTGTGGTTGCCAGAATGGGGAGGGGGGGGGCGGGGACGGCGGGGGGGGGGGGCTGCTGCTGGGGAATTGCGTCAAAAATTCCCCAGTGAGAAGATGCTGGGATGGAACACACAGCATGGTGACTACGTGAACTTGAAATTGCTAGGAGAATTTTCCTTCCTGGAAGCTCTTATCACAAGGAGAAAATCTTTTTTCCCTATCTCCATGAGACCGTGGTCATCATTCCACGAGCTATGCAAGGAAAGTGCTAGGCAGTACACTATGAACTCATACAGTGTGACATGTCAGCTACAGCTCAAACGACTAGAAAGGAAAAAGAAGTCCAAGGCATGAGGGTGGGGAGAGGAAAAAGGTAAGATAAGGACCTGGCATCAGGAGGCAGCTGACCTCCAGAATCTGTCCACTTCCAGAATCCTCATTTTTCCACAGAGAAACAGAAGCTGCTGGTCTATTTTATGCAGAAGAGAGACCAGATCTAACAAAGGCCACCTGGACGTCCACTTAGAAACAAGTGGCTGTTTTCTGGCCCTGCAACAAGATGCGCCCCTACTGTGTCCACTGACTCCAGCTCACCCAGAAGTGAAACCTCCGAACGCTGCGTGGTCACAGGCCCCCCACACTTGCACGGCACTGCAGGAGGGCTTGGGAAGCGGCTTCTCCAAGCCACAGGCTTAGTCCAAAGATCAGAAGGAATGGGGTAGCTTCCTGATTTGGGTCACCAGCTGTGTGAGGCAGAATTCTAAGATGACCACCCCGACACAGCCCTTGTATGACCCCCTCTCCTCGAGTATGGGAGGGACCTGTGCACAGGATGGCACGTCACTCTGTGATGATGTTACATGTGACAAGGGGGAAGAGGTTTGCAGATGTCATTAAGGTCCCTAATCAGCTGACTTTGAGTTGATCCAAAGGGAGACTGCCGTGGGTCAGGCTGGCCTCTTCAACTGAGTGTTTTAAGAGGGTTTAGACTTTCCCCACACTCAGGGCCTAGAAGTCTTCTCTCTCTCTCTCTCTCTCTCTCTCTCTCTCTCTCTCTCTCTCTCTCTCTCTGGTTTTGAACAAGTTTCTATGAGTTCTACAGCTGCAAGGAAAGTGACCTAGAATTCTGGAAGTTGACAGATTCTGGAGGTCAGCTTCCTCCTGATGCCAGACCTTATCTTACCTTTTTTCCTCTCCCCACCCTCATGTGACCTAGAAGAACACGAGAGCCCTAGGTGAGCCCCCAGGCCAGGCCAAATCTGAACTGCAGCCTTGGGAGGCCCTGAACAAAGAACCTGACCATGCCCAGACTCCTGACCCATCAAATTTGTGAGACATTTAACCGGTGTCAGCTACTAAGCCTGGGGGTAATGAATTACCCAGCAACAGAGAACTGACAGTCCAGCAGGAACCAACAATCCTCCGAGAGGCCGCAATAGCCATGACGTCAGTGGTACCAAAATGAGGAGCGAGCCCCAGACACTCCCCCACATGGGCCGCCTTTCATAATAATAACACCGAAGGGACTTCAAAGCCCAGCTGGCCCGTTGCCTTGACCTGTCATTCTCTTTTGGAAAATTAAAGGCCAACACGGCATCCTGGGCCCACTTGATCACAGCATGATTAAATAAGCCTCGTCCAAGAGTTAGGAGGAACAAGTTGCTCTTGGAGAGGAAAAAAAGAAAAAAAAAAAAACATGTTTTCAAAGGAAACGTTTGAGTCTCAAATCTAAAAAAACAACTATTTCAGCCAAGAAGAAACCCCTACCGCTTGGCATTTCGGGAGCTAGAGAAATGGTGTGAAGGGAGATCGCTCTGGGAGAGCGGCTCACTGACAAGTGTGCAAGACTCAGTAATAATCCCTGTGTACACCCCAGACCCCCACAACTGCCCATGCATGTTGGAAAAGTCTCCCTGGCTGCTGGGGTGGGCTCCCACCCGTGAGGCAGGTGCTGACTCCAGGGCTGCGCTATTGGTGGTGGCCTTCGTGTGTGGCCAGTTCGGCCGTGGGGTGCTTCCGTTTTGGAAACCACTTGCATGAAACCCCAGTGGTGTTATTTGAAAATCTAAATGACGGAGGAAGACCAACCCCGTGCCCAACCCCCACCCACCTCGCCACCCTCATCTTTCACCACTCTCCTTCTACATTCTGTCCTACAGACTCACCAAACTCTTCCGCAAACCCACTCCTGCTCCCATGTCCTATTTGGCTCCCACTTTCCTACCTGGAGAGCTACCTGGAGTCTTTGAAGACATACTTTAAAGTCACCACCCCAGGAAGCCTTCCTAACTTTTTCTACAGTTCCTCAGATAGCGTAACCTTTGCTCAGTTTCCACATCTGTTCCATTGGGATGCAAATAGAACTTTGGTTATAAAAATTAACACACGTCAAGTGCTTAGAACTTGGCAACATGTCTTCAACATATACATAAATTCATATGTATGTTATATATATATAAATTTAACATACATACATAACATTTAACACATATATAACATATATAAATAGCTTGATGGCTAATTCTATTATTTATTGAGCACCTACTAAGTTCCCAATGTTATATGGGTCATTCCAGGGCAAAACAGGCAAAGACTCTTGCCCTTTTGCCCAGCACCGTGAGTGTGGGACTGTTCAGATCAGTTTAGCAAGGAACTGAGTCCTCTCCTGTAATCTGTGGCTGGGGCAAAAGTCTCTGGAACCCTGGGCCTGACACCACAGTCATTAACACCAGAGACAAATCCTGGTTTCTACTTAGAATCTCTGTTCACAGGGAACAAGAAAGGGGGAGCTATGACAAATAAGCCTCCTGGGGAGAACACTTCCAAGTCCCAGCAAATTCTCCTTTCAGAGTTGGGTGCCGCCGGTGTGTGCCTCATATGACTACCTCTTCACCTCAGCAGGTCACCTCTGGGGAGGCTTTCATAGTCTCTGCTCAAGGAATTAATCTCTCCCCCTACCTGACTATTCTAGAATCTGACTTGAACCTCTTATAAGCATTTTCCTTCCAAGTCTTAATCACCAGCTGGTGCACTATATATTTATTTGTTCATTTCCTGCCTCCATCCTCTGAAATGCGAGTTCCACAAGGACGAGAGTTTGGGTTTGGCTCATGGTTCTGTAGCGAGGCTCAGTACTTGGCATAGAGCAGACACTCAGAAATATCCACTGCATGAATGAGAGGAGGAGCCAAGACTTCGATGGTACTTCCCGGGCACCAGAACTGTTCCGAGTCCTGGGTGCTTATTCACACATTTAATCCACGCAACAACTGTGTGAGCTAGGTCCAGTGATTCGTATTAGGAGAAGCTGAGGCCTGGGCTGTTTCACTCACTGGTCCTGTCATATAGCCAGGCAGTTACAGAGTAAAGGTTCAAACTCAGGAGCCTAGTTCCAAAGTTTATACTCTTCACCACAACACTAGGATGGCTGGATGGACGGATGGACGGACAGACGGAGAATGACTAAATAAACAAAGGAAAATATTCCTGTCTACCACATCCTGTAAATGTAATGCCTGGGGTTATATTGGGAGATGTGTTCATCTGGTTCTCTGAGGTACTACATGAAGCAAACTCCTGCGCTTTGCACATAGTAGGTACTCATGAAGTGTTTGTTGAATTGGATCACACCTGAGTTATTGCTTCCAGATATTTTATTGAGGTATCATTAGTTTATATGATTTAGGGGTAAAGGTTGACACCTCTTCAGATGTATGTCACCACACCATTGCCACCACCGAAGTCCCAATAATCCTCCACCCTAGTTCACTAGGCCGGGTTCTCTCTTTAGTCCCCATTTCACACTCTCCCAGCTTTGGTAGCTTCAGTTTTGCAGTCACATTTGAAAGGCTTGTTTTCCTTATAGTCCACATATGAATGAAGTTGTCCAGTATGTCTTTCTCCTTCTGGCTTATTTTGTTTAGTATAATTCCTTCCACTGCCATCCATGTGGTCACGTGACCACTGAGTACAGCTAAGTAGTATCCATTGTTTTTATATATCACATCTTCTTTGTCCACTCACCTGTTCTTGGGCATGTAGGTTTTTCCATACCTACTGTAAATAATGCTGCAAGGACCAGGGGAGTGCATATGCCCTTTCAAAGTAATGTTTTCAAATTCTTTGCATGAACACCTAGGAAGGCAACATTTAAGTGCCTTTTCATGCAAATCCCTAGCTCTCCTCCCAGGGAGATTCACTCTACCTATGCAACAAACTGCAAATGCTGCAGGCCCTTATCCAGAGCTTTTGAAAATAAGCACAGCAAAGCTACAGTGTCTCACAGTGACCAGTTACGCTGTCCTCAGTTTCTGAGCCCCGAGAGTGTTGGACACACGTGGATAATGACTTAGGAGGAGCAATGATGCCAAAAGAAGACACCACTTCTTGAGCCCTCTGTATCCCTTGACTCCTGGGAGGCGGAGGGCAGGAAGGTGCATTCTGCCCACCCAGGCGGAAGGCCAGGCTGCAAACGCATACGACATCTGTGACAAGAGCCAGCGCTTCCTGGCCAGACTGAGCTGCAAGTGAGCAAATCCCACCATCTTCGCAGGCTCAGAAGCAGCTACAAGACATTGGTGGGGCCTCAGGAGAAGCTCCACCATCCACAGGAGAGGAACAGCCCCGAAGTGGAGGGAGGCAGGGGAAGGAAAACCTGGCAACGTGGCTACCTGGGACAATCTGCTTTCTGCACAGCACAGAGAAATGTGAACCAGACCAGGCAGGCAAAACGTGGGCATATGCCGCTCCCGGGTTAATCCATGGACCACGGGGAACAGCAAGCGGCACAGCAAGGCTGCTGGGCTCTAAAAATACCCAGCACATACCCACCACGGCTCGGCACGAATGGTAAGCTCTTAGCGGACAGGAATCCTGCCAACTGAATGCCTGGTGGGGCACTTGAGAATGAAGCCTGCGGCTGGGGACTATGAAAGCGTGAAACACAGCAAGGGAAGAGATCTTCTCTTGAGCATATTCAGAGACTGATAAAGCTTTAAGAGACTGGTGTGTTCCGAGTGCCCTGAACTAGGGGGAAGAAGAGGCGGGAGAGAGGCCTGATGCCTCCTGTAGCAAACGGAAGTCAGAACAATGCAGAGACGAATGCCACAGGGGCTGCAGCTGGATGGAGCCCGTTTAAACCCTGGTCCACAACTTAGTAATTATGCAGCACTAGCGGAAAGTGTAATCTCTCTGAGCCTCAGTTTCTGCATCTGTAAAAAGGCAACAATAATAAATACCACCATCTATCTCACTGTTAGAAAGAATTGAGTAGATTCTCCTATTGTTCAAATATTCGCTGCCCCTCTCTGCAGGGCCCCTCCCTCCTGGGCAGCTCAGAGCCACTTCCAGGAAGCTGGGCTCGGTCTCCGCCCTCCTAGCACACCTTCTTCTCTTTCCCTCTGCCCCAAGACTAGCTGTGACCCAGACAGAGATGGCTCTTTCAGTCTGAGTCCTGACTCAGGCTCAACAAACCTACCATGAACTTTGAGTAAGAAGTAAGCCTTTGTTTTGGAAGCTATTGAGATTTTGTAGTTTTTGTTATGGAAGCAGACATAAGCTCAAACTTACTGCACAAGGACTAAAAGAGACAGCATATCTAATACACTTAACACATACCTGGCATTTTCTCAGCGAAGTTTACTTATGATTTCTAACATTGTGATCATCACCCTGGGGCCCTAGACTGTCACAGACCTGGTTCGGAATGAATAAGGGCTTTGAGCATGCAGAAAGTCTGCCCCTGCAGACACAGCCAAGCCGGTAACCAGCGATGACCGACACGTCCCAGGTCCGGGTCCCTCATAGAGGTGTCCAGGATGAGAAACTCATCCTGCTCTCCTGGAGTAGCTCGCCAGGTTCCAGCATGGAAACTGTCATCCCAGACTGTGTCTATATCACAGGTCATGTCAAGTATCCTTGGGAACAGATGGGTGAAAATCCTACAAGGCCACTCGCCATTCTGGCCCACCCCCCCCCCCAAGGGAGGCGTGGATCCATAGATGAGGGGGTCTGCATGGCTGGGTCTCCTCTGCTGTCATGAGAGCAGCACCCAGAAAAATCCAGACCTCCCCAGACCTGGAGCTGCTCTTTCTCTCTTCCTGCTCTTCCCTTGCTCTGTGCCCCTTGCTCTTCGCTTGGTGGCACCTGCTCCTGGGGCTCAGGCTCATTGGGGAGCATGCAGTTCGCCCCTGTTTGGATATCATTAGCTAATTGGTGAGTCTGATTCCAAAGGAACTGTTCTTCCCTAGAGGAGTTTCAGCTCCAGGGAGGTGCTATTTTTGGCTCTCATTCTGTTGTGGGAAGCCAGAGTTCCACTGCATTCCGTCCCAGCCTCCACCTGTACCCCACTCTGGGTCAGCATCATTAGAGTTCAAACAACCCCCACCCAGACCTCTCCACAGCCTCACCTTCCCATCCTCCCACCAAGAAGAGACAACTTAACATTCTGCAGAGGACCCATTTCCAGCTAGAAACATTTCATTCACTTTCATTCTTTTATTCATCCATCTATTTCTTTCATAAATATTTACTGAGACACTTCTATATGTCATCCCTCACTGTGACTCAGAGGAAGCTGTAAAACCTCTCTCGCCATGACTCTGTTTTCTCATCTTCAAAATGGGATGATGCCAAGACTGACCCAGTAGGTTACAATAGTTACTAAACCTACTAGTGCATGTACAGGGCTTGTTTGATTTCTATTTTTACAAGCACTATGCTAGGCACTAGGGATAAATGGTGAGTAAAACAAGTGTGAACCCTGCCCCTAAGAAGGTGATGTCTCCTGGGGAAAATACATATTAATCAAACATCCATACTAATTAATGTAAAAAAAATCTAACTCTCCTAAGCTACCAAAGACAAGCATGTGGTTCTATGAGGGCATATGACATAGGAAGATGCTACAGAAACGGCTTCTCTAAGGAAGTGATGACAGAACCAAGGATTGGAGGATGCTTAAGAACTGTGTGTGAGGGTTTGGGGGGCTTCCCAGAGGTGGGGCATGCACTGTTCCAGGCAGAAGAAACAGCATGTACAAAGGCCCTTTTCAATACCCAGTACTGACACACAAAACCTTTTGACTTACATAAAAAACCAAACATAGGTTTAAATGGAAAAACTCTAAGACCTCATGAAGGATTCACCTTGATAAGGTTCCTCCTCTCAGAAATTTAAGATTCGCATCACCACAACAGTTTCCCACATGTCTGCAATCAGTTCCATCCTCTTTCAGGAGTGGTCGTGGGTGGGAAATGAATTGAGATAGAAATTCAAGTATTATCATTTTAGAACATAAAAAACCTTTGCTTTTTTGCACTCTCTGGTCCCAAGATATTGAGGATGCCACGTGATGAAAACATTCTGAAGCTATACTAGTCCTCTTACCTACTAACTAAATGTTTCTGAGTATTTAGGACCCGCAAGGTATCACATGAGATGCTACAGATGCATTGGTGATTGAGATATATGCTGGCAGAGCCTCCATCGCCTATACCCATTTCACCTTCCCATTGCCAACCTCCAACAGGTGCAACAAAATAAGAGTAAAATCAACAACACAGGAAGCCTTCAAATAAAAATTAAGAGGTGGTGACCACTGCCACTCCCCCCAAAGATAGGGAGGAGGCCAGATAGCACCAGCAAAACATCTTTTCTCCGTAGTAGAAAGATGGAGCTCAAATTGGATAATGCGGTTACAGCTGAACCTTAGGATATTTTTTCTAATTCTGTGAAAAATAGTATTGGAATTTTGACAGGTGTTGCACTGAATCTGTAGATCACTTTGGATAGTATATTCACAATGACTGTGGTCAGAAAAGGTCCTTGATATAATTTCGGTCTTCAAAAATTTGTTAAGACTTGCTTTGTGGCCCAATGTGTGATCTATTCTGGAAAAGGTTCCATGTGCACTTAAAAAGAATGTGTATTGTGGTGCATTGGATGAAATATTCTGTATATGTCCATGATGTCCATTCTGTTTATAGTTTTATTCAAGTCTACTGGAGTTTTTTTTAATTGATTTTCTGTCTGAGTGATCTAGCCAAGGTTGAAAGTGTGGTACTAAAGTTCCCTGCTATTATAGTATTGCTGTCTATTTCTACTTTTATATTAAAATTTACTTTAAATATTTAGTGGACTAGTGTTGGGTACATATATATTTACAGTTTTTGTAGCCTTTTGATGAGCTGACTCCTTTATCACTACATAGTGACCTTTTTTGGCCCTTGAGACTGATTTTGATTGAAAATCTGTTTTATCTGATATAAGTATAGCCACTCTTTTTTTTGGGGGGGGGGTTACCATTTGCGAGGAATATCATTTCCACCCCTTCTTTAAAGGCTTATGTATACCCTTAAAGCTAAAATGAGACTCTAACAGGTAGCATATTGTTAGATCTTGTTTTTAGACATTAAGCCACTCTGTGTCTTTTGATTGGAGAATTACCCTTTTTGTAAATATTGATGAGTGACAACTATTATTGCCATTTTGCTCATTGTTTTCTGACTGATTGTGTTCCTTTAGTCCTTTCCTTCTCTCTTGCTGCCTTCCTTTGTGATTTGATTTTGTAGTGCTATGTTTTAAATCCTTCTCTTTATATTTTGTATATCCACTGGAGGTTTTTTCTCTTTGCGGTTATGTTTTATGAGGCTTACACAAAACATCTTAAAAATATAACAGCTATTTTAAGCAGGTAACAATTTACCTTCAATTACATTAAAAAGCTCTAATCTTACTTCTCCTCTCCCCACATATTATATTATTGATGTCACACTTTATTTTTTATATTGTATATCCATTAACAAATTATCGCACCTATGGTTATTTTTAAAAATACTGCCTCTTATAGTAGAGATGAATGTGAATTAAATACTACCCTTGCAGTATTAGAGTATTCTGAATTTGACTATATATTTACCTTTACCAGTGAGTTTTATATGTCTTATGTTTTCATGTCATTACTTTGCATCTTTTCATTTCAACTTGAAGAATTCCTTTTAGAGTTTCTTGTAAGGCTGGTTAGTGGTGGTGGATCCCCTTAGTATTTGTTTGAGAATATCTTATCTCCCCTCACCTAGTGTTGTCAGGTATAGTGTTCCTTGTTGCCAAATTTTTTCCCTTGCACTTTCGTCTAACTCCCTCCTGACCTGTATGGTTGCTAAGAAATCTGCTGACAGATTTATAGGGGCTCTCTTAATGTGAGAAGCCATCTTTCTCTTGTTGCTTTCAAAGCTTTCTCATTGTCTTTGGGTTTTAACATTTTGGTTATAATGTGTCTTGAAGTAATCTTCTCTGGGTTGATTTTATGTGGGGTCCTTTGAGCTTCATGTAGCTGTATATACATGATTTGGAAAGTTTTTGGTTACTGTTTCTTTCAGTAAACTTTCTGTCTTTCACTCACTTCTTCTGGGACTTCCATGATATAAATGTTCATTCACTTGGTGATATCCCATAATTCACATAGCCTTTCTTCACTATTTTTTATAAATTATTTCTTTTAAAACATCCTTAGCTAGACTAACCAAGAACATAGAAGATTCAAAACACTAAAATGAAGAATGAAAAAGGACCCTATAGCAATCAAATGCGTTAAAGAGGAATATTGTGAAACATTATGGCAAAAATTTAACAACAGATAAAATGGGCACATTCCTAGAAAGATACACACTACAAACATTGACTCAAAAAATAGAAAATTGTCATAGGTTTACAGCAAGTAAAGATATTACTAAACTAAGAATCTTCCCAGAAAAGCCTTAACCTAGATGATTTCATTGTTAAATCTTATCAATTATTTAAAGAATACACAATACCAACCCTTCACAAACTCATTCAGAAACTAGAGCAAATACATCCCAATGCATGTGGTGAGGCCTGTTTTGCCCTTCTCTCAAAACCAGAAAAAGATTTAAGAAAGGAAAACTACCACATAATATCCCTTGTGAACACAGATACAAGAATCCTTAACAAGATACTAGCAAACTGAATTCAGCAATGTATTAAAAAAGATATACACTATGACCAAGTGGGACCTAGCCCAAGAATGCAAGATTAGTTAAACATCTAAAATTCAATTAATGGAATACACAACATGAGTAGAATAATGAACAAAAGCCCCATGGTCATCGGCATAGACCCAGAAAAAGCATTTAACAAAATTCAACAACCATTCATAGTTAAAACCATCAATAAAGGAGAAAAACGAAACTTTTTCAACCTGATAATGAGCTTCCAGAAAAACCCCAGAGCTAACACCACGCTCAGCGGGAAAAGACTGAGAGTTTCTCCTTAACATCAAAAACAAGGCAAGCCTTCTCCCACTTTACCATTTCTATTCAATATTAAGGTAGAGATTCTAGCCAGTGCTGCTTGATAATTAGAAAAATGGCTTAATTAGTTTATCAGTTACAGCCATTCAGAAGGATTAGAAGACATGCAGACTCATACACTCTCCACAAACATTCAGCAGCAACATTTTGGTAAAATAGACAAACTGATTCTAAAATTTCTATGTAAATGTAAGGGATATGAAGTAGGCAAAATTATTTTGAAATAGAATAATTATGTTGGATGACACATACTACCCAATTAAGCCTATTTTAAAGCTACAGTAAGCAAGAGTGTGGTACTAAAGTAAGGATAGATACATAAGTCAATAGAACATAACTAAATGTTTAGAAAGAAACCCTTCAGATGATTTTTGAAAAAGATGTCAACATAATTCAATAGGGAAAAGATAGTCTTTTCAACAAATGATGCTGGGAAAATTTTAATATCCATAGGTAAAAAAAAGTGATTTAAATCCTTATCTCAAACCCCACATATATACGGATTATAGAGATAAATGTAAGAGTTGAAACTACAAGGCTTTTAGAAAAAGGGTTGAAGAAAATCTTTATGACCTTGGATTAGTTAAGAATTCTTAGACAAAGCACCTTTTAAAAAATGAGCCACAGAAGAGAAAACAGAAAATTAGACTTCAGTAAATTAAAAACGTTTGCTCTCCAAAAGACATCATTAAGAAAATAAATAGGCAAGTCACAGAGGAGGGGAAGATATTTTCAAATAATAAATGTAATAAAGGACTTGTATCAAGAACATACAAAGAACACTTACAACTTAATAGTAAGAAAACAACTCAATTAAAAGATGGTTAAAGACTTAATAGACATTTCACCAAAGATGACCTACAAATGGCTCATAAGCACACCACAAGGTACTGAACATATTTAGTCACTAGGGAAATAAAAATTTAAACCACATACATACCCACTAGAATGGTTATAATAGAAAACATAAGTATAGGCAAGGATCTGGAAAAACTGAAATTCTTACTTTCTGATGACAATGTGAAATGTTACAGCCACTTTGAGAAACAATTTGGTAATTTCTGCTCCTAGGTATCTGCCTGGCAGAAATCAAAGTGTATGTCCACACAAATACTTGTACATGAGTGTTCATAAGAGTATTATTTGTAACAAGTGAAAACAGAAAGCAACACAAATGCCCAGGGCTGGAGAACGGGTAACAAGATGATGTCCATCCACAGTGGCAACAGACAGGTATGAAACATGGATCGCCCTCAAAAACATAGTATCAGTGAAGGAAGTCAGACTCCAGAGACCGCGCATGTGTGCTATGACCCCATTTATGTGAACTGTCCAGAAAAGGCAGATCTCAGGGGAGAGACAGCATATCGGAGTTGCCTGGAGCTGGCGGGTGACGCAATGATTGATGACGACACGCTTAAGGGAATTGTGTTGGGGTGATAAAAATGTTCTGCTACTATCTTGCAGTGATGTTTGCAAAAATCTATACATTTGATTTAAAACCATGGAATTTCCGGGGACTCCCTGGTGGCACAATGGGTTAAACACCGTGCTGTGGCGCGAGTACCATGCCCGGCGAGGGAGAATCCCACATGGTGCGGCAGACCTCTCCTGCCTCGCCCGCTGCTCCCCTCAGCAGTGTATTTCAGTCAGTCTACCTGTTCTGCTCCTCACTCTGTCTCTAGTGAACCCTCTCACTGCCCCACACCTCTGGCCTGCACCCCAGCTTGTATGCAAAAATAAATAAATCTTTTTAAAAAAATAAAATAAAAACCATGAAATTTCCAATGAGTGAATTTTATGATTTGTAAACTATGTGCCCATCAAAGTGTAAAAATGAGAGAGAGGTAAGTCAGACCCTACCAGTCATCATCCCAGTATCGGGGCGGCCACTGTGCCGCCAGCCTGCCCTCCCAACAAGGGAGAGAAGTTGAGTCAAGGAGCGGTCTCGGAGGGTGGCCTGGCTCTACCCTTCCTCTCCAAATCCTCCAGTGCAAGCAATATTTTGGAAGAACATAAAATGGAGATACAGCTCGAGTGTCAGCACGATAGTTCTGCACATATATTTTTAATCTCTTCAGTTCTAGAAAGGGATTCTTACTACAGTACAGGAAAAGTCAGTCTTCATGCTAAATAATAAATTAGGATTTCAGCAGAAAGGTGATGTCCTGCGAAGTCTTCCTACATCAGCAGTTAGTCCGACCACAAAGATGGCAGTAGAGCATCTCCTGTGCCCCCGGGGTGTGCGGACGCAATGGATGGAGACTGTCCAGTCTCCACAAGCTCTATGTGTTCTCTCTTCTCTAGAACGTCAGGACGAAGGAACCTTTCTCTATCTGATGAAATAACAACTTCTCAGTAGAACTGGGCATAGTTTTCTCTCAATGATTCACCCTTTAATAACAACTGACTCAGTAACCACCTACTGTGCGCCAGGCACTGTTCCAAGCACTTTACATGTTTTAAGCAATTCAATGCTCATCACGACCCTATGAGGTTAGTTCTATTTTATTCCTCTTGTATAGATGAGGAAACTAGAGTACAGAGAGGTTAAGTGACTTGCCTGAGATCACACAGCAAGGGAGTAAAGTGGAGCTAAGATTCAAATCAGCAGATGACTCTCGAGTCCTTCTCTTAGGCTCTCTGCTTCTTACATTCAGAGGCAACAGATCTCAAGGTCTGAGAAATACACAGTTTTTCATGCAATCTCTCACCCTTGTGAGACCCAGAAGGGAAGAAAAACAAATGGAGCAGACAGCTTCCTTCTTTGGCAGACAGGGCATGTGTCATAATGGCAGAGGGGGGCAGGATCCAGGGGTTCTAGCAACCTGAAGGTCCCAAAGGAAGCTGTCTTTTTCTTGCCTCCGTGGCGACCTCAGCTGGCACAGGCAGGGGGCGGTGTGCTCTGCTTCTCCTCAGGCCCTGACTGGGCCACAGAAGTCTGACTTGCAAGAGGGCTGGGCATCCACAACTGCTAAGGGCACAGTTAAAACACCCCCTCGTCCTTTACTTTGGGCTTATCATGTGACTAGGTTAGAGCAATAGAATGAAACAGAAGTGCCAGTGCACTAGCCCTGAGCCTCCACTCTTTTTAAGATGACTGATAAATGTTCCACTTCTTCATTTTTTTGGTATTCTTAATGGTGGTGAAAAAGCACAGAACATTAAAATTTTACTCTGGGAATTTCAGGGAAATGTATCAACAGTAATCACTTCACCTTTCAGCTCAGGGTTCTTGACACTCTCTGTGTCTTTATTTTCTTCTATAAGTAGAAAATGTTCCTATAAGTAGAAAATGATTTTGATTTTCAAATAAATTATTTTATCTTGGTTCACTGGCCAAAAAAAAAAAAACACTCAACTATTTTTAAATGTATAGTTCCACAGTGCTAAGAGCATTTGTACTGCGGTGCAACAGGTCTCCAGAACTTCTCATCTTGCAAAACTATTCTCATTAAATAATGGTCCCCATGTTTTCCTCCCTGAGGAGGAAACGTGGCAACCATCATTCTACTTTCTGTTTCTATGAACTTGACTACTTCAGATACCGCACATAAGGGGAATCATACAGTAACTGCCTTTCTGTAATTGGGTTATCACACTCAGCATAATGTCCTTAAGGTTTATCCTTGTAGTACCTGCCAGGGTTTCCTTCCTTTTTTAAGGCTGAATCGTATTCCGTGGTATGGATGGACCACATTTTGTTCACCCACTCATCTTTGGATGGATACAGGCCTCTCCCACCCCCTGATGATTGTCTATATTGCTGCTGTAATTGTGGGTATGAATCTCATTTCACAGATCACTTGCAAATAGTGTTAAATCACTGATTAGGATTCAGGGGGTCCTGGGTGGAGTCCGTCCAAATTCTGCCTTTCAAACAAGCTCCCAGCCAATGCCAGCACTGCTGGTCTACAGCCTACACTTTGAACAGCAAAGGTCTAGACCCAAAAAGAAGACATAAAGGAACTCAGGAAAGTTTTTAAATAAGGGTAGACTTCAAATCCCAGATCACCTTTCCCAAACGTCTCCCAGAGGGCAAAGTCTAGAACATCTGCAATCATGGATTTTACCTCCACCATTCCAGTTCCAGCTGCTTCCCATGGGTGGCCCCATTTCCTGCCCCCGCATGCCAGAGACCCCATCATTTTTACTTCACCTGCCGGTCAGTGTACCCCTGCTGTAACCGCCCTGAGCTCCTTGAAACTAGTCCGTCTTCGACATCAATCTCAAGCCAGACCCTCTGAGTCTGCCCAGGAAACACAGGCCCAGTCTACGGAGTCCATCAATCCAAGCCTGCCTCCTGGAAAAGGCTAGAACTCTTCCCCACGGGTGAAACTGCACTCCCGGTGTTAGCCGTGATGATTTTTAGGTGGCGTAAGATGCAGGAATTAAATAACATCATGTCACGGGGTGAGAAAGTTGCTCCCTTTCAAGTCTGTTTCAGCTTTTCTGAAAACGTCAAGGGAAACTTCCCAAACGCTCTCCCACACCTGCTGCCCTCCCTCCTGAACAGAGACGGGCCTGGGGCCCAGAGTCACAGGGGGGCAACGTCTCAGGAGAAAGGGAAAGTGCTGCTTGGTCTCAGTCGCGTTTATTTCTGCACTTACTTTCTATTTGTGAGAAGTGATACTGGTTTTCCATTTATGGCTCTGATGCCAAGTTGCTTTTTTAAACTATGTGTTCTCAAATTAAAAAGTGAGTGTTTTAAAGCTCACATTAAACAAATAATTGTAGAAGACAGGCTTGAAGTTGGAAAACTAAGAGGAGCATGACCGGGTCCCTTCAAGGTGACATCTTTACAGCCCACCAATCAGCTGGGCTCCCTGGAGACCATGTCCTCTGGGATCTAACCCACAGCACTAGGGGAGGGATAGAACCAGGCTGGGGCCCCATCCAACAGGGACCTACCTTTGCCCCCCATCTCATCCCTCAAAACTCCCTGAGACTCAGGGCTGGAAAGGGCTCTGGTGGGTGTCTCCTATGGAAGATTCCAGAGTCTGTAAGTAGAGAGGGGCCGCAGCGGGAACAAGAGGTGGCCAATAGATGCAGACAGAGGCTTGACCTGGACGGGGCTCCTCCCCTTTCTTTCTTACGGGCCCCAAACTAGGGGAATTTGAATCAAAGCAAACATATTTCCAGCACCTTCCATACCTTGTGCCTTGGACCAAAAATTTCCTCCTTGACCTTCAAGGCTTATAAAGGACATGATTATGGGTAATTGCAGAACCATTATGAAGACCAACTACCTATTTTGAGATGACTCCACATGTTTAGTACAAAAGATACTTACTCTGAAGCTTTGGGTGTTTTTGTTCCAATAGGAACTTCTTTTAATGCTATGTGCAGCATTACAATTTTAAAAGAGAAAAACATTCTCAGTAATTAAATGCAAATCACCAGAGCTCCAAATTCAGGGCCCTGTCTCCGGAGTGCCTGGATTCAGCACCCGGGGACAAATAATTCAGAATAGGAAATCGGATGTAGTTCTGCCTCCCTCCCTCCCACCTGCTCCTCAGCTAACCAGTGCTCCCGGGCCCAGGGAGAACGGAGATGCGGGTGCTCGTTCCCCAGCCCGGACGCCTGGAGCCGCCTTGCTCTGGGAGCGCAGTGAGTCAGGAGAGGCCTGCTCACCTTCCGCTCGGCAGTCCTGCCACCTCGAAGGCCAGGGGTGCCGGGTTGCTGGCGGGGCCAGGAGACAACATGGAGGTGCTCGCTCCAAGGCTGGGTGCCCGCACTGCGTCCTCTGCGGTGCTGGCAGGACCCTCCCCACTAGCGGCTGGAGGCCCTCTGCTTCCCCGTGCACCTCAGTGGGGCCCCACGCAAAGAACTGACCAGTCTGGGCGTGACGGTGGGAGGAACTGCAGGTGCAGAGGGCTGTGTCAGAAGGAGCAGGGCGTGAGGAGAACTGCAGGGAAAGCAGCAGCCCGGGGGAGCACGAGCCGGCCGGGACCTGGCCACTGCCTCCAGAGCTTCCTGCGGGGCTGGCAGGGGCCCCGCAGAGCTGCGTCTCTGTCTCTCAGACGTGCGCCCTCGCCCCATTCTGCTTCCTCGGCCCGCTGATTGTTCTTTCCTTTCTTCCCTTGAGTTACTCCTCATTGCGGGAACACTGGTTTCCAGTGCAGCGTGTGCTGCAGAAGTGCAAGATCGTCTCCTTCGGTTTGCCACGTCACATCCAGCAGCGAAACACCCGCAGTCCTCCCCAGAGTCCGCTGTGCTTCCCCACTTTGTTCTCCCCTCCGTGTCCCCTTCCCCTCTGGCAGCCTCAGTTCTACAGCCAGATTTCTAGAGTTTGCTATTGGCTTTATCTGACCCCTTGTTTAGTTTCGCCCCCTCTCCCCCATGACCTCTCCCCAGCCAAACTCCGACTCAGCGGCCACCTCCTGAAGAAGCCAGCGGGGTGCCCTGTGGAGAGGAGGCACCCAAAGCTATCACCTGAAGAGGCTCCTCAAAGAACCAGGTAAGTTAAATAACTCAGAGGTGTCCACTGTCTCAAAGGCTGAAAAACCCCAGGACCTTCCAAAGAGAATTATTAATTAATTAACTTGTCTCCAATTACCAAGCAGCTCTCTGAGTGAGCAAATGTTGGGGTTCTAAGAAAGACTGCTCCCGGGTTTGGACCAGAATCCCAAGAGATTTTGGGGGTTGTGATTTGGGGTTCTTCTCCCCTACTGGCCAATACCTCTCAGTCCATCTTTTGGATACTAATTATAAAGCTGGGGCAGGAGCCTCACCTCTGGCAAGGAGACCAGGAGGTCAGCCCCCCTGCCTTGTGTCAGCGTGGCGCTCAGGCTGGAAAGGCAGAGGGAAGCAAGAAAAAAAAAGGATCTAAGTACCCCCAGGGAAATCTCCTCCCCGCTGTCCTGAAGACAGCGCCACTGGGAGAGCCAAAGATCTGGGGGCAGCTTAGGACTTTCCAGGGACACCCCTTCAGGTCAAGTCTCGGTTTCTATCCATCAACCACTTTCGTGAAGGCGAAGGTGGCCACGTGGCCTTGACCTTCACAGCGACGCTGACAGCAAGCGGCATTTATGGAGCAGCCGGTGCCTCTCCGGCGCCGGGGGAGGTGCTTTCCCAGAACGAATTCACCTGTTGCCTAGTCGGCGCCTAAACTCACTGGCCTTGGTCCTGGAGGCGCCCATTTTTTTCCTCAGTAAGATCAAAAAGGCTCTGAGAAGTTAAGTAACTTGTTTGAGATCACAGAGCGAGTAAGTGGCGGAATCCGGATTCAAACATGGGTCTCCCCACAATCAAGGCCGACGGAGCAGCGCCCTGTTCCGTCCCGAGCAACCACTCTGGGGACTCGCCCACCCACACACAGTGGGGGCTTCGGCCACCGCACCCCTGGACATTTAACAAGCACCAGTGTCTGTCTGAGCCTCTCCATGTACCATACATGACGGAATGAAACAGGTAAGCCTCGACGTCCAAACCCTCCCAGGCTGGCAGAGGAGACACTACATTGCGCTTTCTCGTATGTTCTCCCCTGGGAGACCCACCCTCAACTCTGAACCTGTAGATACTCTCAACAGCCAACAGTTATTTATTTATTTATTTTTTTTTTTTTAAGGATAATGAAATGGAAGATGGGAGAAAGTAACCTTGCCCAAAGATATACATCTAATCACGACAAAGCTGAAACCCGGACCAGGTAAGCCGGTATGTACTACCTCACAGACTCTGAGTCACCACGCTCAGAGAAGCTGCATGTTGCGGGGGCTGGGGTGGCTGGCACGAGGCAGGGTGCAATTTGCAGGCCTTTGGTAGAGCAGAAAATGGATGCGCCTCTGAAGGGCCGTGATCAATCACTGCAGCCATCGTCAGTGAGACCAGAATAGATACAAAGAGAACCACCGCTGCACATAATTCTAACGTCAAGGGTATTCACTAACCTCCAGGATACTTCTTCCTGAAATTCTATGGCGATTTCAGAGAACGTTTGGAAGGGTCAAGGAAAGGCTGGTTTAAGCAGCTGAAGCAAATTCTATCTATGAGAGGAGTATCACCAAAGTCCTAATAATCTCACAGAATCTAAAGGACAAGAAATTCATAAATATTTAGATCAAGACAGATTTAAGAATCCCCACTGGGGACTCTGTGGCATGCGCTTATTCTGCCTGGTGACCCTTGAATGACAGAGAACTCTGAACTTAATATGCCCCCCCTCCCCCACTGCTCTTCCTTGTACTTTCTTGGAAGTGGATTCTATAGATTGAGAGCTCGGCAGTCCCATCATTAGATGACACTGGTCAACAAATTTTTATAAAAGTCATATTACTGAAATAAAATTAGTTATTTCCTATCAATTTGTATGTGTTCAACACGAATATGACAGTCAAATTCTAACTTTGGCTCTAGTTTTTTTGTAATCTGCAATAAATGGATGTTTACATCACAAAATGCATGCCAATACTAATAGGCCTATGGTTAATACCTGTAAAAAATCAAGTCATAGACTACTTCTTAGATTTCTTCTCTTGTCTCTTGTACAGCTGTTCAGGAGCATCTCTGGGGAGTGTCCAGCAGTAGTCAGCCAGCATTGTAGTGGACCATTTTCCCTGGTATCTTTGTTCCATTGATGTGATATCTTGATGAAAATGTTTTCCATGTTCATCACTAACCATAGCACCATTTTCAGGGAAGAAATCCAGATGGGAAAGAAGAAAGTGGATCTTTAGAGACATATTGCAGCTAAGTTTCTGATACCACATCAGCATGTCTTCTTGTAGTTTTCTGTCCTAACATCCCCAAGAAAGTTTGTAGACACTAGGCAAAAAGCATCCCATGCTTGCTTCGCATCACCCAGCAGCAAGTTGTTGAACCGGTCATCTCAATGCAGATGGAATGTTTGGGTAGACTATTCTCAACTTCTTTTGCTTCGTATTACACTGGAAAGAGGAGGAACCAAGCAGAAGTAACATTCTTTTATGAGGTTGCTTGGCTCTCTCCACACCACGCGGACTGCAAACGGCATTGATGGTCTTTTGCCATTGAACCACTGTGAAAGCTGTGTTGTCCATGGAGCACAGCATATATGCGGGGCCCAAGGCTTGTCTTGGTCACCAACCTTGCATCCGAAGTAAAGATGATAAGCTTTCTCCACTTGAGAAGTGATACTTTTCTTCTGGTTGGCAAATGTCACTTCCCCAAAAATAGAGCAGAAATTGTCCACGCTATTAACATACTTTCGAGGCATTACTATTCTGTATTGTGCCTAAATTAATAAAATAATAACAGTTCTATGGAACAGTAGCTTAAACTGTCTTGCACAAAGTCTGAAATATTTTCAGTGCTCAACCTTTCCGACAGGGCTTTATCTAGTGCACTGCTGACATCAGCTTACTTCAGCAGCTGCCTGGCAGTAGAATTGCATTGCATCAGAAAATGATGCAATCAACTCTGGATGATGTGTGCATGGTGGTATTATGCAATGTGATGCAATATTACATCATTCTAGGCTGATTTAGGATGTTGTTGCAGTCCTACTGGATAAATTTACACAGTGAAACATATAAAATGAATTATATGAAATATCTTCAAAATGAGAGCTAATAAAAAATTTTCAGGGTTATATTCATGTTCAGCACACCAAGATACTACAGATTAGGGCCTTTTTAAGTCAGTAACGCTCTCAGTGTTGACCAGTGTAATCGTACACCGCAAGCTGTTAAACCCTCTTCTGTCCCCCGTTCTCTCTGCTCCAAGAAACACACACACTGACCCTCCCACTGACGTGCTTGAGGACCCACTTCCGGATGCTCTGCCCTAGTCATCACCCCTCTTAGTCACCAACATCCTTCTCAAATATGGAGCCCAGAAATAAGGATAGCCGTCGACAGCTGATCTGTGAAGGGGATTTAAAGTCTAGAACACTAGACAGAAGCCATTCAATTTTTCTTTCTCTAGGAACAAACAAAAATATCAACACCAGTTCTCTTAATACAAACCAGCTTAAAGAAACTATTCCTTCATTCACTCATCGTTTGTTGACAGGTGTTAGTTCTGAAAGTACAGCCTATGAGAAGGGCTGGCCAAAAAGGTAACCAAAAACAAAACAGTCCTAACTCTTCGTTTATAATCTTCAAGGCTTAGCCATGGGCCCTTTCCTCTTCCCACCCTTTTCTGAGAGACCTGTCTCCCCGAGTGATCTTATCTCCAAGGCTGAAGCTTCCCAAATGCTCATCTGTATGAGCTCTAGACTACCTTCCTGACATTCCCATGGGAATGACCTGTGACCTCCTCTAATCCACCATGTGGGGGGAAAAACAAATCATCATTTCCCCTCCTCAAACCAAGCCTCTCAGTGCATGGCCCCCCATCTTCCCAGATGCCCAGACGAAGTCCAGGACGCAGCCTCCTTCCCCCCCCACCCCC